>JASEVX010000024.1:3030789-3190607 GCA_031761405.1 Serripes groenlandicus
CACATCAGGGGCCGGTTGTTCAAAACATGAATTACTTTTACCCATGGGACAAGATTTATCGAGGGTTTAAGTTATCCATCGAAAGTCTAGAGACATGTATGAAATGGGCCGAAGCAGCAATCAAGCGCAAACAAAAGCTATCAAACGGCATTGCATCTTGGGTTAGATTGTCACAAGCGATTCTTTTTATTTTAAATTCGTAGTGTATGCTTTAACACACCAAAAGAACATTTATGAAAGATAAATTTGACATTGGGAACGTGCATATTTTAATCTTCTTTATTGCTAGTCACGACACGAAACTTTAGCGATATGAAAGGATATGTATCAGCCTCTTGCCTTCTAGCATTGTAAATATGGAAATACAACCGATAAAAAGCGATAAAAAGCATTTATAAAATAGTTTCATAGCCAGATGAATCATATCAATTACATAACGTATCAATTTTATTATTTAAAGGAAGACCAACATACTTAGGTGTGCGTATATTGGATCTGACCCCACCGCATAAAAGGTCGTCTCGAATTGACTCTAAATATTCATAAGTAGATGGTCGTTTTTCTGTTCAAAGGAAATACAACCAACGCTCGGTTTTTGCTATCAAAATGGTTACTATACATGTACAAACGAATCGCTCATCACCGCTTCATTATATCGTTAATTGTTATTGGTTGATATATAACCATGTTGTAGGCGACAATTTGATTGGCTGATGTAAATGTTAATCTGACTCGACATGTTATAGACTCGTGACAGTGAGTGTTCCTGCAGCGACGTGTATGTATTTTTTAAGAGACATGGACAGTTTATCCATATTTCAGATACCCGTGACGTTGTACGATGTTTTCACTAGTATATCTGTTTAACATACTTCAGGTACCCTTGACTGTGTACGATGTTTTTACAAGTTATTAACATATTTCAGGTACCTTTGACTGTGTACGATGGTTTTACAAGTTATTAACATACTTCAGGTACCCTTGACTGTGTACGATGTTTTTACAAGTTATTAACATACTTCAGGTACCCGTGACGATGTACAATGTATTACTTGTATATCTATGTTACATACTTCAGGTACCCTTTAAGTTGTACTGTGTTTTTACTAATATATCAACTTCAGGTACCCTTTAAGTACTAATATATCTATGTAACATACTGGAGGTACCCTTGATTGTGTACGATGTTTTTACAAGTTTTTAACATACTTTAGGTACCCGTGACGTTGTACGGTGTTTTTAATAATATATCTATGTTACAAACTTCAGGTACGCTTGATTGTGTACGATGTTTTTACAAGTATTTAACATACTTTAGGTACCCGTGACGTTGTACGGTGTTTTTAATAATATATCTATGTTACAAACTTCAGGTACCCTTGATTGTGTACGATGTTTTTACAAGTTTTTAACATACTTTAGGTACCCGTGACGTTGTACGGTGTTTTTCCTGTGACGGAGGTTTACAACGATGGGACCCTACTGACGACCCTTGCATAGAACATTGTATCAACTTTCCACACTGTAAATTCCTCATAGAGAATAAAGGGGAAGATTACATCGCATTGGCAATCCCGCATCATAATCAGGCAAGTGTTACAATAGAACGAAAAGTACAGATTTAGTAAGTTGTGTTCCAGTTGATATCGTGTGTTGTTATTTGTATCAATTGATTTTGTTGCTGCATCGCGAACTGTGAGTGAAACATTTAAGCAATATTTTTGAATCTTTGCCTGTTTGTCACAAAACAAACGAATTGATTGCAAGAAATGACCGTTTTTGCCCTTTATGTCTTGATAAAAATATGTTCAATATTGAAAATGAGTTTCACTTATTTTACGAATGTTCTACATATGACGATTTAAGAGACATTTAATTTAACGTATCCTTGATAAACAACAAGATTCTTGAGAAATGTTATCCAATATTAAATACAAATATCCAGTCTGAAGTATACAATACTGCAAAATACATTCGGAACGCATTCAAACTAAGAAGTGAGACTCTTTCAATATCTTAATTATTTTCCAGCTTCAAATGTCAGTGTTATAATGTATTTCATCACTCCCTGCTGTATATACTTATAAATTATGTTGTATAATTGGCCGGTGGCCTAAATTACGAAATGAAATATCTATCTATCTATCTATCTACCTTGATTTGACTTCAAACGATGTGGTTGTTACAACCAATATTTGAATTAATGAACGTCCCTCTATATTATTATGACTTATTTATCCCGATGGTACACGATGTGTGGTGTGAGGAATTACGATATATAGGTCACGTTACACCAATTAAATTCCTTCTTTTTGTCCATGTAAATCAACCAGTTCTAACCCTCAATTGTCACAATTTCTTAACGTTTTATAGGTAGAACACCCTTTATCATTTAAAAAGAGTTACCTCTAAGCTTTAAACTAATCCTAAGAAAAGTGGGGTCATGTATTGTGCAAGAAAAATAAGGTCACCGTCATTTTGAACGAATCGGGACGAACCCGGGTTTTCACCTACTCTACTTACATGTAACATGATCAAATCAAACAGTTCCATTGCATCCTATACATATTTACAATTAATTTATAGTCATTGTCTTATATCCAATGCATTCTGGTAAATAATGGTTTTTATGAACTATAAAGCATTATCAGCATGGCCACGGATATAGTTGGCGTAACTTGACTGGTTATTGTACTGCCATTGCTATGTGATTAGTTATTTGGTTTAACATAAGGTCCAATTGTATAACTTTTCTTTTTATTCAACTTTTATGAAATGTGTGGCTGGCCTACGTTGACACATAGGGATCATAACTCCGTCATCTGTCTCTCACGAATTCAATTACATACATATTGCCAGATGACGTGATGTGTTTCTGTGAACAGTCTTGTATTAATGTAAAACATTAACTATTTCAGCCCAAGACTATCGTCGTTCCCGCTGCGTCTAATCCACACAATATTTCCAGACAAATTCGTAATCTACAGAAGATAAGTGAGGTGCCAAGTAAGGGATCACACTCAGAACACTGTGCGGTGTTAGAAACATTGTCTGAAATGGGTTACAAACATGCAGAGATAGAACCAGCAATACAGGCACTTAGTAAAAGTAAGATAAGGTTTATACTACTAAGTCTGCTATGTCATCTTCTAATAAAATCAAGATAAAAACAGATAAACTCTGCTTTACAGGCACTTAGTAAAAGTAAGATAACATTTATACTACTAAGTTTGCTATGCCACCTGAACTGAATAAAATCAAGATAAAAATAGATTAAATTGTTAGTGCTAGAATTATTATACAGATTCTTTGTAAACAGTTGGTAGACATCATTATACCGAGTATGTATACTTACATCAATAGTAAAGGTCGCATAAAGTCAGCTAGTTTACACCCCTGTCTCTAAGTACATATAAGATAACGTCCTTAGTACTATAGCCACTTTATAACATCTACTTTAGATGGGTTACGATTTCTTAGAGTTGGGAAAAAGTAAGGTTAAGTTTAAACTGTCAGCTCTTGTACACCATCTCTAAGTGGACGAAAGATAAATTGTCTAGCTATAGCCGATGTATTACATATGCTTGAGTTGTCAAACAATTTCATTATGAAAGTAAGTTTTAAGTAAACTGTCAACGCTTGTACTCCGTAGGTTAGTCGAAGTAAGATATCATTTATAATGATATGTCCGCTTTTGAATTACCTGCATCAGTTGTCGTATACTTTCTTAGTAAAATATAATTGTTAGTTTATACTGTCAGCTCTGACACGTTAAGTGGTATATCGTTTATACTGTTATTGATGCTTTGCAATTAGTAAATTAAAAATAAAACTCATACTGAAAGATCTGCTACATCGTATTTCTTTTGATCCACACAATTGCAAAACAATTTGCTCGTTTCTAATTAATTGTATTATTTTTGTAAAAGATACATTCATGTTTATCTTTACTTTTAAATACTTTTTTCAGATAAGAGAGAAATAACAGTTGATACAACTATTGACGAAATCGAACAAAATCGAAGTCAAGTGGCTGAAACGGAAACACGCAAATCAAAAGGTAAACATTCCACTGATCAATGTACACGTATACGAGATACACACTACAATTGAGTAGTGTTCCTCGAAAGCAAAACATTAGTCATTGGAGTCCAACATAGACCATATCATCAAGCGCATCTGCAGTCTCATCTAGGTCTACGCTCTTCGCTAAAAATAAAATGCGTTCACAAAGTCTCTGGCATACAAGGCACAGTCAGATCACATAGTATGGATATGTAAATAAATCGTTTCCAACAAAGGTTTCATTAACGACGTCACATGTCTTAATTGAGCTTACAATTCTGCCCGAATACTTCCGGTTTAGCTTCCATGACTTTAACTTTATGTAATTGTAAAACAGTATTATTGCATTCGTTCGATTCCATATGATGTCGTTAGAAATCGAAAGGAAATCACTGGTCTTGATTGAGCTCACGATTCTGTCCGTATACTTCCGATTTAGCTTCCGTGACTTTAACTTTATGTTATTGTAGAACAATTTTATTGCATTCGGTCGATTCCATATGACGTCGTAAGAAATCGAACGGAAACCATTGTTAATAAATACCAACCCCCTATGAAAAATCGCCGAGCCTTTAAGAAGTGTTCTACCTTAATGATATGTGTGCATTTTATTTTTAGATGTCCTAGAAGAACACGAACAGTTACGACTACAGCTTTTCTGTATGAACTGTAAAACATCCGATATCAACACCCTGTTTCTCCCGTGCCAGCATCACAGATTATGTACGACTTGTGCCGACGACTTAACAACATGTCCAGTGTGTGGCAGAAGCATTGCCCATAAAATAAAAACTTACAGACCGTGAACTTATTCGAGGTTTCTTTGGTGTAAACGAAGGAATATACCTTTTGAACGAGCACTCAATGTTTTCAAATCACGTTTGTTGCTATGGCGTCAATAGTTATTTTCGGGTTTTATTACCTTTGTTTTATATATATATCTTTATTAGCCACGTACATTGGTATGGGTAGGTCGTGGCCGTCCTCCCTCATACATAACAACGATTATGTTATTAGTAGTATATAGCAATTTGTTAGTAAATGTGATTATTTTAATGCGCATTGATGTAATACTCATGTCCGTTCTCCGCGGTACAACGTATAGAGGAGAACAATTGTCTCAACAGGTTTGTATACAAAACTGGTTTGACCAGTTTGTGTCACGTGATTGGAGGCTATTTGTGATAGGAATAGTCAGTTCTACGCAGACCACGAGACGGTTAACTTTAATTCACTTAAAATTCAAATTTGGAAATGAAAAGTATTACAATGCGTGAACAAGCTCATCACGTGAATCACACTTATCACGGCTGATATGACTTAACTAATGTTGAAAACATGTTAATTAGAAAATAGGTATGCATGTATGTAAGATCTCCGTTATTCAGTATTTCGAGGAATAGTCAGAGCATAGCTACGAGAACACGTTTCCTCCTTTCTTTATTGAGATTTATTGAGAGGGGGTTGTTCGTGGGCGGCTCGTATTCCGTTTGAGAAATACGCAATTAAAGTCGGTTTAAGAATCTGTTGTCCGAAAACATAAGGATTTTTTTATCTTGTAATATACATGTAAGGTTTTGTTCTGATAGGACACCGACTTGATTGCTGCATGTTTGAATTGAATATTCAAAGTCTCTTTAGAGATAGTACATTAATAAGATTCGTTTATTACTGATCACATTACTGAAAATATTTTATTTTTGTATGTCAACTTGTACGTTAACCGCAATTATATGGGTCGCACAATGCAAAATAGGTGTTTGTTGTTTTGTGTAAATGCTGTTGAGACTACAATTTCTAAGGTTTTCCACATACATTCGAATTTAAAGCCGTTTTCAACATAATTATCAATTATTAATAATATTAGTTATTTATGATCCCTTGGTAAACAAACCAGTACTTGCTAGGATACGTGTTTTGACAAAAAGACACTCCACCATGACCACTTCAACAGTAGTTCGAACCAGTGTATTCCGGTTTAAACTATCCGACACTAAAGATGTGTGTATTGTTATAGAGGATTTTTATTTCCTCAAGTGTTATTAAAGTTATACATTAAATTAGAGAAAAATTAAACAAAAAACATGCTTTTTTTCTTTCTGTGTTATGCATAGACGCATACACTTACACACACATACACATGCATACATACTTACATAGTTATACTTTGTCTGATTCGGCTGATTTTGTTGAAGTGTAAATATTCCATGTTAGACTTAATCGGTTTCTATGACCATTTATTGAAGGAACAATTAATTTTGATTTACAGGAATAAATATATAACGTTTTATTTCTAAAAACAAAATATCCAGTTTAGAATCGTTTTTATGGAATACTAAAATTATGTCTGTGCTTGTTATTTGTATAGTTGGGTCTAGTTCCCTATTTTTTTCCAAAATAATTTGAAGTAAAGGATTAACCTTTTTGCATTCATAGATAAGATGAATAAGAGTTTTTTCGTTTGATTTGCAAAAAAGGACCCAAATTTGTTTCTACCAATTTCATTTTATATAACAGAGAATTTGACGCTAATATTATGTTGAATATTCTGGTTTTAAAGTATTGGATATATGTGTCTTTTGTACATTTAAAGATATTACTATATGTTATTTTCCAATTAATGTTTGAATTTGGATGCAATAAAATCCATTCATCTTGACTGGTAGGTACTTCTTGATTATCTATCAATGTATATTATATACATATTTATTTGTATATTTTCTTGTTATAAAAGGATAAACGTAGCAATTTATCGAAGGATTATGATAACCAATAAGCGTATTTTTTGTTTTTAATATATTTTATTGTATTTCATAGTCCATAGAATGATAAGAAGTTTATTTATTTCCAATAGTATTTTTTATAGATGCTAAGCTAATACAATTTCTAGTTTCATCCAGTACATCTTTAACCAGTCTTAATCCTTTTTTATACAATTCTGGCATAAAGATATATTTTGAGTTGACTGTCAAATGATCATTAAAAAACAAAGGCATATTTACTATTTGTTTCCATTCTTTGAAATTTGATTTTTCAAAATACAAAATGTGCGACTTAAGAACACCAATCTAAAATTCATGTTGTATTGACTTTGAAATTGTTACACTATATTGTTTTCCTAAATTAAAGATTTTCTTGACATCAAATATATTATTTACAACTTTATAGCATTTTTTTCTCCACTTATGATTACATTTAGGTCTATCATTTTCAAACCTACTTCAGCAAAGCTTTAAATAAATACAGTGATTATTTTATTTTAGCTTTTCCATCCCATACAAAATTTGACAAAATATCACTAAGTTGTTTTATGAAACAGTTTGTCGATGATGGTAAACTTATAAATAAGTGAGAAAATAGTGGTACCAAAAGAGATTTTACGACAGTTATTTCCCCTATGGGAGTTAATTTTCTTCTTTTTCAATAGGAAATACTATTTTTGATACTTATTAACTTTGGTTCAACATTTAAGTTGTACATCTTATTTAAGTCAACATAAACAAACAATTCTAAGTAATTTAAACTGGGTTTCGCCCAGGATAATTTCCATTTTGTTTTTATTGAATGGGAACTATATTTGAGCGACCCAATCCAAACAACTTTTGTGTTATCAAAGTTTACTCTTATACCGGGTGTATTCGTAAAATTATCAATTAATTCTCAAATATTGTTTAACTGATCCATCTAAAAGTAGAGTTGTTTCATCTGTGAATTGTGAGATAATGTATTCTTCGTCTTTATCTTTTATTTCCTAGCTATTTTTACTGTTTCTTATTTTGATATTTAAAATTTCTGAACAGAATAAAAATATAAGCCGAAATAGGATCTCCCCATCAAGAGCCTCTCGTAAAATCGATATTTTCGAATAGATATGTGTTCACGTAAACCTGCATATAAAAAACTTAAGAAACGCACTTTTTCAAATAGAAAAATGAAACGTATTGAGAGCTTTCGGCATTCTCAGCCAAAAGCTTTTTGGAATCTTTTTTCACATAAAAATAAATCTACAAATGATAATGGCATTAGTATACATGAATTTTACGATAATTGTTCGAATTAAGACATGAATTTGCCTATTGCTTCGAATAATGCTGAACAGTGCAATAACAACGATTTTAACGATAATGACTATTGTTGAAGAGCTCGACAAACCGATCTCATTGCCGGATGTGGGGTTGGTTATACGATCCTTGAACAGAAATAAGTCGTCTGCAGTGCAGTCGATCATTTATTGCATGAATATTTTATCGAATCAAGTGACATATTGTTGTCAGATATTGTCGATATTTTCAATGGTATTCTAAACAGTGGATTTTTCAAAAGGCTGGATGGAGGGTATTATTGTTCCCTTATTAAAAAGAAAATGACCCATGTAATGTAGATAACTATAGGGGAATACATCAGTAAGCTGTTTTTTCTAAAAGATGTACTGGCGTCCTTAACAAAAGGATATATTATTGGGTTGTAAATAATGACATTATAAGTCATGCACAGTTTTGGTTTAGAAAAGGGTGTTCAACTATTGAATCATTTTTAGTATTGAATTCTGTCATTAGTAAAGTACTATCTGACAATGGAAGAATAGCGTGTGCCTTTATTGATTTTTCTAAGGCCTTTGATAGCATATATCGAAATGGATTATGGTTTAAAATGCACGAGTTAAGTATCTCAAGTAAACTATTACGAATAATACGTGACATGTATTCAAAGGACAAATCACGTGTCAGGGGTTGTAGATCATATTCTGAATTATTTAAATGCTCTGTTGGACTGAAACAAGGGGAGGTAATTTCCCCTATATTATTTTCACTCTTTTTAGAGGACTTGGACTTATCGTTATTAGATGGAATAAATAGCGGTTTGTCCCTGGAAGATTTGCCCCCCTTATATTGATCTAGTTTGCGGACGATATGTCAATTGTTGGCAAGTCATCAGCCGATTTACAGAAAAGATTGGATATATTGAAAACATATTGTGATTCATGGAGTTTAAAGGTTAAAACAGAGAAGAGTAAACTAGTCGTATTTAGGTAGAGGGGGCGTTTATTTGATTCTGAAAAGTAGACCTATGATGGTATGCCAGTAAATAATGTAGATCATTTCAATGATTTAGGGACTGTGTTTAATTATACGGGTAATTTCGCACTGAATCGGGAAACATTAGCTGGTTAAGGACTGAAAGCTATCTACACCCTGTGTAGCAAATACTGATGATTTTATGTTAAAACCTAAAACTATCTGACAGTTACTTGATGCATTCGTTGGCTCGACTCTTAATTATGCATGTGAAGTGTGGGTCTTTGGTAAATCAAAACCCATTAAAAACAAATACATCTGAAATGATGTAAATTGATACTAAAAGTTAAATCATCTACATGATATATGGTGAACTGGAAAGATATCCACTGTATGTGAATCGGTGTTACTAAATATTGATTTGAGGTTGTTAATACCAATAATGTAATTGTAAAGTACTTATACAAATCATTGCTAGAAGACTGTCAGAGAGATGTAAAGAATTGGGCAAGTAATGTTAAATCTCTATTAGACACTTATGGATTCTCTATGGAATATGGATTATGGAATAATTATGGAATTATGGAATAATCAAACAGAAACAAACTTGAAAAATGTTCATTTACAATTTAAGAAAAGAGATGTTTATGTGTTCATACAGTCTTTGTATACAAATATCTACAACAGTGGTATTTACCTAGTAAGTTCAGGGTTGTTTTATAAAGCATAATATTGTCCTATCATCAACTAAGAATAGAAACAGGAAGGTATGGAAATGGTACAATTGAGCGTAACTTGCGTATTTGTACCTCTTGCAGTACTTGTGATATTGAGGATGAGTACCCTTTTATAATTATATGCCCATTGTATATAGTTACACGGAAACAATGTATTAAACAGTACTTTTATGTTAGACTGAGTGTTTATAAATTCACTGAGCTTAATGCTTCCTGTCAGTAGAATTGATTTGTTGAATCTTGGAAAATACATGTATCATGCCATTCTAATAAGAGAATCTGTTACATACTGTTTTATTATGTCACGTTGATAACTTAAATGTATACACACTTATTATGTAACAAGAAATATGTATGTTTCCGTTACGAAATATTGAGTTTGAATCTTGAATCTTGAACCTGGCGACAACCGTCCCATTCATTGTAACAAAATGAGAAAATTGCACATTATAAGCGATGCCGCTTTTTGCCTAATTGTTTTCAAAACTCGTCTGCTGCTGTTACGATTCGATTTATCTTTTATATCATTTACGTTTTATATAATTTCGTTTATCTCTTTTTTGTCAGTATTATTTTTGTTTACATTTTATATACGTATACTTCCTTATATACAATAAACACATATATAAATAAAACACTGGTTAGGGACTAAAAGTGTTTCTTTGTTTTATGATATATCAAACCAGTTTATTTCAGCATAACACCATGACATTTTGTATAAAGATACTCTATACTACATGTATCTCTTACAATTGTGTAATGATAACATTGACATTTCATGAATGATCGGCCCAAATCGCTTATTGTCATGTCTTGATAATGCAAATAAAGGCGAATTTAGAAATATCTGTGATTTGTTTTACTTCTGATTTAAGGTTGTTTTAACATAATTCCTGATAAAGACGACCTCTGACTCCTCTGCAACGGATTGATTTTGTAGAACATTAGTGGGAAAGGGTTTAAATATTTCTTAATACATGTACGATTATCTCCCTTTGATCCATAATCTGTAATCTCACGTTGTGTTCAATATCACATCAAATTTTCCCGAATGATATTTTCTGCGTCCAACGAATTGGGGGTATTATTGCATCTGCGTATAGTGAGAACTCTGGTGTGTGATATCTGTCTACACATTATGTAGAATATGCATATTCTAACAAAATGAAAAATGAAAGTGTAACTCCGTTAAAAAAAAAGAATTATGTCAATTTCATAAATGATCTCAAAGCGGATTTTCATTCAGAACCTAAATGATGTCAAAGTGGAATGTCATTCAGACCCCAAATACTGTAAAAACGGAGTGTCATTCAGACACCAAATTATGAAAAAGCAGAGCGTCATTCAGACCCCAAATGATGTCAAATACGAGTGTCACTCAGATCCCAAATGATATCAAAGTGAAGTCTCAGTCAGAACCCAAATGATGTCATGGTGGAGAGTCATTCAGACCTCAAATTATCTAAAAGCGGAGTGTCATTCAGACCCCAAATGATGTAAAGCGGGGTATCATTCAGACCTCAAATGATGTAAAAGCGGAGTGTCATTCAGACCCCATATGATGTTAAAGCGGAGTATCATCCAGACCTCAAACGATGTAATAGCGGAGTGTTATTCAGCCCCCCCCCCGGATGTAAAAGCGGAGTGTCATTCAGACCCCATATAATGTAAAAGCGGAGTATCATTCAGACCCCAAATGATGTAAAAGCGGAGTATCATTCAGACCCCAAATGATGTAAAAGCGGAGTGTCATTCAGCCCCCCCCCCCCCCACAGATGTAAAAGCGGAGTGTCATTCAGACACCCACATATGTAAAAGCGGAGTGCCATTCAGACCCCAAACGATGTAAAAGCGGACTGTCATTTCGTCCCCCACAGATGTAAAAGCGGAGTGTCATACAGACCCCCACATATGTAAAAGCGGTGTGTCATTCAGACCCCAAATGATGTAAAATCGGAGCGTCATTTAGTCCATAAATAATGTCAAAGCGGTGTATCATTTAGATCCCAAAATGATGTCAAATACGAGTGTCATTCAGACCCCAAATGGTGTTAAAGAGAAGTGGCATTTATACCTCAACTGGTGTTAAAGCGGAGTGTCGTTGATAACCCAAATGATGCCAAAGCAGAGTATCGTTGATACCCCAAATGATGTTAAAGCGAAGTGTCATTCAGACCCCAAATGATGTAAAATCGGAGTGTCATTTCGTCCATAAATAATGTCAAAGCGGTGTATCATTTATATCCCAAAATGATGTCAAATACGAGTGTCATTCAGACCCCAAATGGTGTTAAATGAATGAATGAATGTATATTGTTTTATGGCGCATCGACAGCTAATGTCATTTAGCGCGCAATTATATTTGATTATTCATGATCCCTGGGTAAACAAACCAGTACTAGGCTAGAAAATGTGCCTTGCCCAAGGGCACTCCACCATGACCCAAATGGTGTTAAAGCGAAGTGTCATTTATACCTCAACTGGTGTTAAAGCGGAGTGTCGTTGAGACCCCAAATGATGTCAAAGCAGAGTATCGTTGATACCCCAAATGGTGTTAAAGCGAAGTGTCATTCAGACCCCAAATGGTGTTAAAGCGGAGTGTCGTTGAGACCCCATATGATGTCAAAGCGGAATGTTATTCAGACCCCAAATGATGTAAAAGCAGAATGTCATTCAGGCCCCACATGATGTAAAAGCGGAGTGTCATTCAGACCCCAACTGGTGTTAAAGCGAAGTGTCGTTGAGACCACAACTGATGTCAACCCGAGTGTCGTTGATACCCCAAAGTATGTCAAAGCGGAGTGTCATTCAGACCCCAAATGATGTTAAAGCGGAATGTCGTTTAGACCCCAAATGGTGTTAAAGCAGAGTGTCGTTGATATTATGAAATGTGTATATACAGATGTCCATGTGGATTCGTGTAATCTAATATTGATGCACAGTAAGTTATTCATTTGTATGTGACGAAATAGTGAATAGTGAAGATACAGGTCAACCTGTGTGAATGCTCAGGTAGATCTGGATCAACACTGATCGCATGTCTAAATGTTGGTTTTAGAGGAGCAGTGCTTAATTATTGAACTTTCTTAAATTCAGATGTGTTAGAAGAGCACGCGAAACTGAAAGCTCAGTTATACTGTATGCAGTGTAAAAGTGAAGCCATCAATACGTTATTCCTACCCTGTCAGCATCACAGACTTTGTTCAAATTGCTCAGTAAATATTACAGTGTGTACTCTATGTGGAAGTAATATAGATCATAAAATAAAAACTTACAGGCCTTGAAATATGTTTTACATTTTTAGTTTGTCAAGGGAAGCAATTCAATTTCCAGAGACGGCCATTATAGCATCCTGGGTTATGGTTTTCTCTGAAGAAACCAACAATTTAGAAACTTGCTTTAAATTAAATTCATGCTTAAATCTGTCAAACAAATGGCTTACCGCATGACAGACCTTTTTCGGCATATGACACATTACCCTTATCCTGCAATGAATCTAACTTTCAATTTCAGAAAATACGAGAGGTTCTGAAAATGGCAATTAAAATGAGGTTGTCTTGTAATTAGAGCTGTTGACTATTCGTATACACTTATCGGGCTAAATGTCTGGTGGCTGTTATATGACATAAAGCTGTAATTTGTGGGTATATACTTTATAGAACCCTTACACTAAGTAAGTTGATTTTTGAAAACCACGAATTATTCTTAAGGTTTTATTGCAGTTACAAAGATCTAAAAATAGACAATGTGTCATAGCTATTCTGTTATTTAAAATATAAGCTTCACCCTGCTATACGAGACTTAAAACACAGTCTGTTTATCCGCGCAGTTTGATCTGGCTCTGCACTGCTCGCCAATAAATCAAAGAGGGTTTTACGAAACTGCATTTCTCCATTTTAGATTCATATCATGGATACGCATGCACCTTTTTTTCTACACGTGTAATCATAATGAACCGTCAACTAATTCAAAGCCCTGAAAGTACTGATTGGGGCGGTGTTTTGAAGATGTACAAACATATCTTTGATTCGTTGGGGCTAAATGAAGTTTTTAACAGTATTGCGGTCATGTCACTGCGGCAAGTTCACCTACCCACGTGTTTCCTAGCTTGATCACACAACTACTCCGCACAAACAATACTTCCAAGCAACTGGCTGCTTTTCAAAATAGACTGTTAGTGGATAACACATGATGTATGTCACATTGACTTCTGTCAAACTTCGGAAAGAATGTTGGCCGAGCTGAGGTTTGAAGTTCAAACTCCCAACCCTTGGGTCACTACCGACTTAGCTACAAAATAAAGAAAGCTGTTGTGGCAAAACACATGTGAAAATGGATGCGATATCTGCCTTTGAGAGTATTATTGCCAGATGTAGGGTGGCATTGTTATAACTGAAATACAAGGGTTATAGTGATTAAACAAGATTTAATGTTTATTTCAATTTAATCAAATAAAAGCAACAAACAGAAGTAATTTAAAGTCACGTTTTACAAATGAACACATTGGTTTTTGACAAGTATATCTATGATTGATTCATGTTGAACATACATGCATGTTCCTACTTTTCAATAAGGGCCATCTGAACACGTTCAAGACTAATTTCAAAGGTTTACTTATTGGTGCTGTCCACTTTAAACTAGGGAGTTTTACATTTAAACACTGCTCACCTGAGCATGACAAACCAATCCGAGATCTCCACATAGATAAGCTCATATCCATTTCAAACACTATTCCTATATGAAACCGGAGTCCGTAAATCATTCGGAACGAGTACTCTCTTTGCTACTCAAGTAACTCGTGCGTCTTATTTTCAAATCTTCGATAAATTCTCAACGTGCGTCCATCTCTATCCTGCAATGTTTATGTACTGTACTGATTTCTGACAGGCCGTAGGGAAAAGTTAGTATGGCTTTAAATCAAGTTGCTAAACACGATTATAATATATTATATATTATAAATATATCTAACTTGAAAAGCATCCTAATAAGTGTGAGGTTGATCACACGCCAACTTGAAACATTGGACATACTATTTTCTTTTCAAAGGTATCACAACTAATTGTTTTTAAACAATCACAATCACACATTTCATTTCAGCTTATATTAATA
Organism: Serripes groenlandicus; assembly: GCA_031761405.1. NCBI lineage: Eukaryota > Metazoa > Mollusca > Bivalvia > Cardiida > Cardiidae > Serripes > Serripes groenlandicus. The sequence continues at coordinate 3,045,716 of JASEVX010000024.1, forward strand.
ACAACTTGTCCTCCCATGTAAACTATGAAAAACGAATAAAAGTGTAGTCGTCGGCGACTAATAAAGAAAGCAACCATTATATTCATAATTATTATCATGAATTTGTGTACATTTAAGAAAATCCGTTTATGAGAAAAAAAGATAACACAATTTATTTACATATGTTTCCGAATATTGATGATATGTATGAATTGTAATAAATGAAAAACTAATTCAGACTATATGGCAATAGAAACAAACTAGCTCTATCACTGAATGTGAATAATATCCCCGAACGTCGCCGTAGTAGGAAATATATTCTCCGGACAAGAAAACAGTAAAAGAGGGCAATCCCTCTTATTGTGCTTCACCATTTAATAAAGTTTTATTTAATTCCATCAAGTAGTTTTCAAGTTATTCTCCAGACAAAAAACAGTAACAAAGGGCAATGACTCTATAGTTCGCTAAAATAGAGCTATGGTTCTTTTACACTGCACTTCCTCTCATTGTGCTCTACCATTGTATGAAGTTTAATTAAATTCCATTATGTAGTGTAAAAGGTATTCACCGGACTAAAAGAAAGTTGGAAAGGATAATAACGCCGTAATTAGCTAAGATATAGTTGTGGTTTCTGTACACTGCAGTTCCTCTCACTGTGTTGTATCATCGTATGAATTCTTATTAAACTCCATCAAGCAGTTTTAAAGTTATTCTCCGAACAAGAAGAAAGTAAAGAAAAAAAAGGGCAATAACTCTGTTTTATCTAAAATACAGTTATGGTTTTCATACACTGAACTTCGTATTAAAATAAGTTTTATTAAATTCAATCCTTTAATTTCAAAGTTATTCTCCGGACAAGAAAACAGTAAGAAAGTGCAATAAAAGTTATTCTCCGACAAGAAAAAAGTAAGAAAGGGCAATAACTATGTAATTAGCTCAAATAGAGTTATGGTTCATGTACACTGCACTGCCTCTCATTGTTACAATTATATGAATTTTTTTGAGATTCTATCTTGTCGTTATTCTCCGGAAAAGACAAAGTAACAAATGTCAATAACTTTGTAATAATCTAAGATAAAGTTATTGTTCCTATGCACTGCACCTTCTCTCACTGTGTTGTATCATCGTATGAAGTGTTATTAAATTCCATCCAGTAGTTTTAAAGTTATTCTCCAGACAATAATACAGTAAGAAAGCGCAATGAAAGTTATTCTCCGTACAAAAAAACAGTGAGAAAGGGCAATAACTATGTTATAACCTCAAACAGAGTTATATATCTTGTGCACTGCACTGCCTCTCATTGTACTTTACAATTGTATGAAGTTTGATTAGATTCCGTCTAGTAGTTGTAAGTTATTCTCCTGCAAGAAAAAATGAAAAAGGTCATTAAATCTGTAATTAGGTAAAATAGAGTTTTGGTTCCTGTACACTGCACAGAAACAAGACCATTTTGACAATCTGTTTTTATATAAAGGCTATGATTAGCGCATGTGACCAAGTTATACAATAGAGCATAACTTCTGGCAAGTGTCTTCAAAGTTCAAACAGACGTTTAGGAGAAGATGTCATCTAAATAATTGAAGACGGACGTCCGGTCATCACGATAGGTCATGGTGAACATCTACAAACAAGGGAGATAACAATGCAAGTCTTAGAAAAAAAATCAATATTCAACTCGGGTAGATCAACTCGATTGTAGATTTGTCCTTCGCATTAAAAACCACGATAGTTTATAACTTGCACATTAAGAACTGAAAAATGCCAAATCTCTGAAAGTGCAGTGTCTGAAATTTGAACGGAAGGTATAGTTAAAAGAGTTTGCTACAATTCGTTTATACCCGGTACTTCCTGTACTTTGGTATTTGCTTTAAACCTCTCACCAACGCGTCGACCACAGCATTGTTAAAAGCAATCTCGTTGTGTTTTGATTTTCTATTATATTTATATATAGCTAGAATTGTTTGCAGCATTGACTTTTGTAGATCGTTGAGAAAATATGAACTAAATCGTGATTTGACCTCGCGGTACTTATTTTGGGATCCCTGGACAATATGGAATGAGGTGCATTGTTCGCCGATATCATCAAAATATGAAAGGTCGCCATAGAGCCATGTCTCGTGAAAAGCCGACCTGCAGATGTATTTAAACAAAAAGAAATTGTGATCATTTTACAAACATAACCTGTTGTTATTTCTTTTGATCATAAACATTCTCTAGCGGTGGCAAGGAGGCTTGTAGCGCAAGTCTGCGAACAGGAACGATCCTGCTAACCACATACTGGTATTAGTCTTCACTGTTTGCACTGTCCAGAAAGGTTTTCATGTCACATGACCTATAAACGATTCTCAACGAAGACCGATTATAGTATTTTTGACGATTATTAGTAACGATCAATTTGTATATCTATACAATGTGAACAGAACGTCAGTGGCTTTGTAAAAATATTACTTCATTGTATTGAACAGTGTAGACTCAGATCAGATTACGCAGATACATAATGTGATCTATATCTACGCTGGTCTGTGATTGATTTTCGTGGAACACGTATATTGTTGGTGCCTCGTATACATTGACACTGTTGAATGTTTACCTTTTGGTCTGCGTGTTTGCGTTACAGCTTCACTAAGATATTCTTCAATTTCGTCAATAACTGCTTCAAGTAAGATTTGTTTCTTATCTGAAATGAGTTTTTAAACGTATACTGTCAATGAAAAGATAAGCATACATGTATCTTACACAAAACTAACATAATTATTCAGAGAGACAATCTCACTGTGATGTAATTGTGTTGGTCAAAATCACGGTAAAGCTGATTTTCGTACTTTTGGTTAACCAAGTACGAACCACAGTTAGCAGTATAAACTCAATCTTATTCTTACTACGCAACTGTTAGACAACTCAATCAGATTTTAAACTAGCTATAGCCATATAAAAGATATCTTACTTTTATTAACAAACGGTGTTCGATGGCTTACACAAGATAAAGCATACAGTTCTTCTGGACCGTCTGTGCATAAAACGAAGATCAAGTTACTAGCAAGATAATATTTCAAATAATGTAGCCGGTATAACATCTGCTTGCGTTGTCTAAGTTAAAGGAAGTTTAAGTTTAAACTGTCAGTCCTTGAACAAAGAAAAGCAATTTATGAGCATGTTTTACTTGACCCCCTACGTCTGATGTGCGTATACGCATCGCAGTTGTTTGTTATTTCATCAACTTCAATAATCTAAGTATTATGTATTAATTAACCATCTCCCATATGTAGACACATGTTAACGCTTCATCAACTTCAATAATCTAAGTATTATGTATTAATTAACCATCTCCAATATGTAGACACATGTTCACGCCTCTGTCTGTATACGCTTCTTCAACTTCAATAATCTAAGTATTATGTATTAATTAACCATCTCCCATATGTAGACACATGTTAACGCCTCTGCCTAATACGCTTCATCAACTTCAATAATCTAAGTATTATGTTTTAATTAAACATCTCTCATATGTCGACACATGCCAACGCCTCTTCAGTGGACGTCGTTTGAAAGCATTGTGACTAAAAGGTAAAATTGGTGATAATGAGCGATTTCTCTTTTTGCATCAATGTTTTCAACTCGTTGCAATAATAACGTTATCGTTCATGATTGTTTCTACATTAGTTGACTAGATGTTTGAAAAGTCGTCTGCAGCATAATTGCTGTATGTGGGAAAGCTTTGATTAGGACTTTTTTGGCGATATTGATGCATTGCATCAACTTTCTCTTGTCATTCTTTATATTGAATTTACCTTGAGACGGTATATGCGATCAAGCAGTTTAAATTTTAACTTACTCTTAATAAATAACCAGTTGTATTGAATGAGTTATGTTATCTTGAATTTACTCAGATATACAGTATGGTAGGTTTTTGAGTATGAATTTCTCCATACTTTATCATTACTTTACTTAAGGCTGAAGCGAAAGCAATCTTAAATTTATCCAAATTTGCTTAGGGACTGCAATATTATCGGTATTATATAATCTGATGTTTTATATCTATTTTTATCAGGATTTATTTAAGGCGGTATAGCAGACCTAACAGTATAAACGTTGTCTTACTTCTACTAAGTGCCTGTATTACTTGATGTATGTCGGCATGTTTAATACCCATTTCAGACAATGTTTCTATCACAGAAATGATTGCTGTGGTTGATGTCCTGCTAGATACGTTATGTAACCGTAGATAACGGAGATGTCTGTAAATATTGTGTGGTTTTGATGCAGCCAGATCGATGAACTCTGCCTAAAATAGTCAATGGTTTTACATTAATACAATACTTCTCGAAGGAAGACATGATTCTGCCTCCAATAAGTCAGTAATGGAAGTTGTGAGAAACAGAAGACGGGATTGTGTTGTTATTTTTTCCCATAAAACAATGGAAATTTAATTTGATGATGTTATTGGGCGTAATTCTACGTATTAGAATAGTTTCTAGAATATTTTCGTTTCACGATTACAAAATTGTTTTCCCAATAAAAAATACATTGAAGTATTTGTATATTTGTTAATTTGTTCGCTCTTCATAGATCGTAATTAAAGAAATATTACGTATATATAGATGGACGTTCATTCATTTATTAATTCTAATATCGTTGGTAACAGTCACATGGTTTGAAATCGTAGTAACGTAGAACACACCTAATGGTCTCGGTGATTTCCGTATAAAGTCGTAAGAGTTCAGTATTGTTCGTACGCTTGACGATCATTTCCGGCAAAAACAGGGCAAAGAATGTATGCCGAGATCTTCCGACTACGGACTGTAATCACCGATTCAATATAGTGTTAATAGACACCGACGTCATATGGCAACTCCCAAGGTCATACGGAGTGGTCTACGTTTACACAATCTTTACTTTTTGGTTTACTATTTTTCAATGGCAGATCGCCCTGTAAAAACTTCATGAATTGTTCCTTCGATACAAATGACAAAACATGATATCAACTGATAAACAAATACATATGTAATCTTCTATTGAAAACTTGCCTGATCATGTTGATACCTTGTCAATTCTATGCTATCTTCACCTTTAGTTTCTATTAGGAATAAACAGTGCGGGAAGTTCATACAATGTTCTATCCAAGGGTCATCGGAAGGATCCCATTCGCGTAAACCTCCGTCACATGAAAAACACCGTACAATGTCACGGGTACCTGAAGAATGTAACATATATATATACAAGACGAATGTTGATGCAGAGCATCATGCTTTTGAAGCATGACTTAAAGGAAGCAGATGTAGTTCAGTACATTTAAATAACGTGTGAAAACAGACAGAATGTAAATATTTCGATTAAGATGGCCAAATGTCCCTTTATCATAACCAAGAAAGCCAAGATGTGCCTTTATTGCTCACCTTGCTACCATAGCCTATAATAAAAGGTTACCATACAAAATGAAGTTTCTTAATGTTTTACCAATACACGGTTTCACATCGTCTCTAACTAGATCAATTAGATACAAAAACTCACATAGGTGCTTACATATTAACATTTAATGCCTCTAGTTATAAGTTAAGTGTGACACAAGCTTTGGAAGGAGAGGGGGAAGTCTATTCTCCTTCCAGTTTATCAAAAGAATGATAACAACAAGAGGTCCAAGAGGGCCAGTATCGCTCCACTGCCATTAAATCTCCAAACAGCCCCGCCCCCTAGTTGCCATGATTTTTGACTAATCAACATGGCTTGAAGGAATCTGATAGAGGGTCATATATATATAAAAGTTTTTTTAAGTTTTCACTATAGCCATATTATAGGGCAAAAATAGCCCCGCCCTCTGGCGGCCATAGTTTTCGACCAATCAACTTGGCTCGCAGGAATCTGAAAGAAGGTCACCCAAGCAACATTTCTACACAATTACTTGAAAATCGGCCTGATACCTACGGAGGAGAAGAAGATTGTTTAAGTCTTCACTATTTTTTTCTTTCGATTTCCATGGAAACCAGAATTTTGCATGGATCCAAAACAGTTTGAGGAACTTAGGAGAGGACATTGAGAGGATGCTTCCTATGAAGTTTCATCCTAATTGGTCAAGTGGTTAGGTAGGAGAAATCGTTTGAAGCAAAATGTTTACGGACGGACGGACGGACGCACGCACGCACGGACGCACGAACGCAGGACGGACAATTCCCCATGACATAAGCTCGACTGGCTTTCAGCCAGTGGAGCTAAAAACGGGAGTATATAAACAAAAATACGAAGTAATTTTACAAAGTTTAAAGATAGTTATGATCAAAAGTTCACATGTATAGTCAACATATAGCAAGAATTCAATGGTCTGAATGAACAAACTGTGTGGGGGAACGTTTTAAGTTTAGAAATACCACGGAATGTTATAAATAGGCAAAAACATCCGGCGACTTTTGGGCCCGTAAACCACACAATTAAAAACGCGTAGCCTAGAAAGTTTGGGAAAAGTGAACTTTTTTTCTGAGCTTTGATGAATTGGGTCAGGGCCGTAAACCAAACAATCAAAAACAGCGTAGTTGGCAGTTGGCAGTTGGGAAAAAGTTATTAAATACAAATAAAATGTGTCTAAAGTTTTGTAATAACGGTAGAAAACAAACGTATTTTGTATCTTGTTGTTTCTTAAATCAGTTAATACAATTAATTGATTCATACAGGGTTTGTTTTTCAAACATACAACAGAGTTTTTCTTAACAATAATAATGTTGGTTGCTCCTTTTTCGATTACGTCACCCCATGGTACAAAATTAAAACCTATCCCATACTGACGCCGCGCTTCCACGCGGCGTCAATAAGTAGAAACATCGTACAACGTGACGGGTACCTAAAATATGTAGCAAAGATATATAAGTAGAAACACCGTACAATGTCACGGGTAGCGGAAGTATGTTACATAGATATATAAGCAAAACATCGTACAACGTCACGGGTATCTGAAGTATGACATAGATATATTAGTAAAACATCGTACAACGTCACGGGTACCTGAAGTATGTAACATAGCTATATAAGCAAAACAATCGAACATCGTCACGGGTACCTGAAGTATGTAACATAGATATTAGGAAAAACATCGCACAACGTCACGGGTACCTGAAGTATGTAACATAGATATATAAGCAAAAACATCGTATAACGTCACGGGTACCTGCAGTTTGTAACATGGATATATTAATAAAAACATCGTACAACGTCACGGGTACCTGGAGTATGAAACGTAGATATATAAGTAAAACATCGAACAGTGTCACGGGTAGCTGAAATATGTAACATATATATATAAGCAAAACATCGTACAACGTCACGGGTACCTGAAGTATGCAACATAGATGTAGATATATAAACAAAAACATCGTACAACGTCACGGGTACCTGAAGTATGTAACATAGATATATAAGCAAAAACATCGTACACTGTCACGGGTAGCTGAAATATGTAACAGAGATATATTAGAAAAACATCGTACAATGTCACGGGTCGCTGAAGTATGTAACATGATATATAAGTAAAAACATCGTACACTGTCACGGGTAGCTGAAATATGTAACAGAGATATATTAGAAAAACATCGTACACTGTCACGGGTAGCTGAAATATGTAACAGAGATATATTAGAAAACCATCGTACAATGTCACGGGTAGCTGAAGTATGTAACATGATGTATAAGCCAAACATCGTACCACCTCACAGGTACCTGACGTATGTAGCATGGATATATTAGTAAAATCATCGTTCAACGTCATGGGCATCCTTAGGTAAAGCTGTCTTTAATTTGTTATTTTATATATGCTATTTTAGTAAATAATGATACATTTGTATATGTGCATATAAGCATATAGCGAAACCCTCCTTATAAAGTAAAATACTAATTATCGGTGCACGTGCTTTACGGGCACTAATACTAATATACAACGGGGGATATCCAGAACACATTTTCCCCGTCCTTTTCCTTTTTGTGCTTCTCAAGTTTGATCCTGACTGTCCATCCTATGTTAACAATTTCCAACATGCAGAAAACAACTTTTGAAAATATCGTGGCGAAAGGTGAAATTGCTCATTAAACAATTTCTACCTTTCTCACAATGTTTTCAACTATATTCAATAAGTATACTTTGTTCTTTGAATATTTAAATTTTCCGTTTTTGCCCATATGTTTTGAAAGTCGTTTGCTGCACATGTGTTGTATGTCAGGGCTGATGGCGACTACCTGCCAGCATCAGAGAGTGTCTTTACCTTTGGAAAGGATAATCATCCAGATGAAAAAAGAACACAGATAGTATTGGAACTGGCCCTACACCTGGACTAAACGACTCTTAAAACCTTGTGATACTGCAAAGCCCCTTGCTATGTTGTATATGAATAAATTGTGGGAAAGCACTTGAATATATCCATCATAGAAACCATATTCGACTAAATTATAATCGTGCACGGGGAGTTTGCAGCTTTATGGGTTAGTCAGAGTTTGCGTGCATACGCAAAGGTTCAACACAGCCTTCGCTGTCTGTCTAATGTTACTTAATCTAATCAAATTATGACCAAAAACTAGCAGTGTAGCCCCAGTAGTTTTACGCTTGTTTACTTTCTTTTGATCCAGTTACGGACATTCTTTAAGACCAAACATCGCTAGGCGCGACTCGAATATCGCTAGCATTACGACCGATTGCCTTGTTCCAGGATAAACATCCTTTATTGGAGTTTAAATGCAGAGTACATACCTCCAGACATTCTGTGGTCACTGTATATAATGAAAGTTGTGTGAAGTCTACAACTATGACTGTAAGTACAAACACGTAGATATCGCAAACTATTTCGTATAGTATTGCAGTCATATGATTTAATAGATACAATAAAAATAAAATATAAGCATTTACCAGTGTAAAAGAAGCCTGCTGTAGCAAGTTTCTTTGGAGTCTGTACCAGATTGGTCTGCCAACCGCTGTATGACGATAGTCGGGCACAGTACGAAATGTAGTCCGAATGTCGGTGCGTTGAGACTACGTTTGGTAAGGCTGGTGTGAACGTTTGCGTTTGCACACGTCCTTTAAAGGAAATTAATGTATTAAATGATTTCACGTTTTCGTTCGAGGTAACAAAGTTGTTTGTAATTGTAACAAGGGGGCTATAATAACATTTACAAAGTTGTATGTAAGTGTAATAAGTGGGGTTTAATTTCACATTTTCGTTAGAGGTAACAAAGTTGTTTGTAAGTCTAACAAGGGGCATATACATGTAAGTCTACTTTTTCGTTAAAAGTTGTAAAGTTATTTGTCACTGTAACAATGGGCTTATATATATAATTTTTCGGTAGACGTTACGTCATCAGCGTCTTCAATGTCGTTGACATACGAAACACTTATCTAGACATTGAGTATGGCCTGAATATTGTTTCTTGTGATGAGGCCAACGTGACATCAAAATAAAATACAGAAATATTTTTCTTACCGGGAGTTTCCCTGGTTACATTATGAAGCTGGTTACTATCAACAGTACTATTTCCTTTTGCAAATGTGGTTCCTGTTGCCATACCTTCCTATAAAAAAAAGCAGGTTACCATGGCATCCAATCCCGGACCCTTTGAAATCAGTAGTAAATACAATACAAAGTTGATGTCTTCAATATCGCCGGAAAAGACTGCATTATTTTTTTTACCACACATACATTTGTGACAACCATTTGTCTAAATATTTACAGTACTTTCATTTAAGGACTAGATCCAGGATTTTTGAAATTCCGCAAACAAATTTCCGCATTGCTTTATCATTAATTTTGCATGCTTGTATTTGTCAATAAAAAAAAGAAATAGGGATTTACATGCAATTAAAAGCCATTTAACCCTTTACATGTTTAAAGCATAATTGAAAACCATTACAGCAGTCTACTTCTGTATCATTGAGAAAAGAGATAAATTACTGAAGACATGAACTTTCTCTGTTTCACAAAATACTATTAACTTTGCATCATAATTATTATCATGATTTAACACATAATACAATTTATCCTCATATGTTTCAAGTACCATATCAGCTAAACAGTTGATTTACATTTAAAAATCCATAAAAGCAAACTTTGTTTTTAAATCAATATATCACTTTTGTGTCATTGATGCATAACTACTGTCATCGTTTTGATTAGTAGAGAAGAAACAGTTCAAACACTCTACTACTTAAAACGTATATGTATTAACTGCTGTATCTCTAATCCTAGAGAAGTAAATCATCGTAAATAGCACGAAAACACAAACTTAAAACATTGGAAACATGAATTTCTTTTCATAATTAGCATAACTAAGCGTTTTTAAACAATCGCAACCGTAATATTTTCGAGGTATTTACATACTAACAACTTGTCCTCGCATGTGAAATTTGAAAAACAAAAACAAATAGAGTGGCCGCCTTCTACCGGTGCCTTATGATGAATAAGGACTATGTTCAATACAAATTCAATTTGTGTTCAATAGTTCGTCATATTGTTGTATATGCACGTGATATTTTGCATGTAATTGCGCCAAAGAGTGTGTTGATTTATTGATTTATATATACTAATACAGACAGTGGTTAGACACAGACAATCTGGTAAGGCAAAGCCTATTGCGCTGGTCGAAATTCACGAAGAAATGTTGAGCAACGCGAAATAGCAGTTGGACTTGTCTACGAATGTGTCTACCAACCGGAGGTTAATTCCAGAATAACTGTAGTTGTAATACTCTAAACCACAAATAGTTAAACAAATGTTTGGCTACTTTCAGTTATGATTAAAATAATCGTTGAAAGGAATTTGATTGTTTTCCATATCATTTTCAGGTTGCGCGACACATGAGAGTCATCATAACCCGATACAAAACCTGATGCAGAAATACAGTGCAACCGACGACGAAACATATGTTACGCGGTAAAAATTGATGAATGTTAATAAGTGTCACCTTTTGATTGGTCGACTTATAAGACTCAATTTAAATGGTTGGTATAAAAACAGTAATTGAAAAAAAAAAGGTATCAGTGAAGATTTGTAGTTTGCATTGGAAAAATCGTGTTTTCGAGTTAAATATGAATATTGTTATTGTTATAATTTCGGTATGTTTGGGATATTCCTTCAACAATGTTAAAAACGTTTAAGTTTCATGGAGTTAATAAAAACAAATAAAGTGTAGGTTACAACCCAAGAGCGCAGAATTAACCTGAGCATCGAAGACGAGGGCTACCAATACGACGGTCGTGACTTCTAACCCTGGCTCTGGTATTTCTTCGTTCCTGTTTTATTGTGATTATAATAATTTTAATTCCATCAACGGAAAAAATATCGTTTAAGTGTGCAGATAGTCAGTTTTCTTGGAAGAATGTTGTGTGCAGGAATGGCGCGAGAAAACTAAAAAGCACATGGTTAGGTGAACTGGTGCCGAAATGTAGATTAAATATCATTGAAAACAACGTTACTCGATAAATTTTCGTAAAATGAATTACCTTTAGCTTGAACTGGTCCCGCGATGTAGCCTAAAAATCGGTGAAAACGGCGTAAATCAATCATTTAACTTAAATGAATTACCTGTATCTCTGTAAGCTTGGTTGATCCAAGAAGCTGTATTAAAAATCCACACTTTTCCCCTCGAATACCGCACGTGTTTCAATAAAGGGTCGTCAATCTGAATGAAGTCTTTTAATCCAAGACTGCAGTAATGGCAGCGAACAAGTTCTCCCCCTTCTGGAAAAAACGCAGAAAAAATAAATGGGAAATGAAATTAAGAGTAACAGGCACGTCTGTCTTTATGATCATGATCTTTGTCTACATTGTCCGTTAATAATGATTTTACATTGGGTGAGTCAACATGTATTGTATAAAGTTAGTCACCAAGCATAATGCTTTAAATACAGTTAACCAGTGTATGTGCGTATAGTAATTTTAAGCCACTTGGATCACCTTGAGTATGGATATGACAATAATCATAAATGTGTATGTCTGCAAATTAAATTGCATCCTTCCCTACATAATACGATTCTATAGCAGACGTCTGCCTTTGAAAACATCGTGAAAATTGTAGGAAATCTGTTTAAAATAGAAGTACAATTGAGTTAATAACGTTTTAGGAGAACATGCTTATAACGAGCAATTTCGCAATTTCGCACCAAGGTTTTCGAGAGTCGTCCATAACGATATTCGTCAAAATGTGTCTGTATGTGGGAAAAGGTTAATCTGAGTTTTTATCGCGCTATGATGCATGTATAAACAGATTAAATTATAACTGTATAAGATTAAAATGGATCTTACAATGCAATACACAGTCTCATCCTATGTTTCTCTTATCATATATCTACTTTTAATAGCTATTGGTCGGCATTCTAACATTTGTGTCTTGATATTCCCATAACTGACTATTGACTCTTCCAAACTTATCTCTAGTGTAAAGAAATTAAGAATTGTTCTCTAAATAAAGTAAATGGTATATAAAATACATCACCACTATTTAGACAAAGAAATTACTTTATTTGATGCTGTAACTGTAAAATATATAATATAATATTACAATATTGGTTAAACCTTCACCTGAAGTTGCCACGTTTTAAGGCCTTTGCAGCCGACGAATTTGGATAAATTTCTCCTTTTACCACAATGTTTATAAATCCATTTAAATATTATATTTTCATTTATAAAGATGTTTTGTTTAGATGTCGTTGTATGCAAGAATGGGTGAGTATTAGTTGGCGAGCTGCCATAGTATTCCCGGGGTATTGGCCTTCAACATAAATTTAAAAAAAGCAAAGATTTTATCTCTAACAATTGTGAGAGAGAGAGAGAGAGCGAGAGAGGGCGAGAGCGAGAGAGCGCGAGAGCGAGAGAGAGCGAGAGCGAGAGAGAGCGAGAGAGAGAGAGCGAGAAAGAGAAAAAGACAGACAGACAGACAGATAGTGAGAGTTCTTTGTTTTATGGGCATTTTCTAAAAAGAGACAGGCGTTAACATGACCATGAGCGAGAGAGAGCGAGAGCGAGAGAGAGCGAGCGAGAAAGAGAGAATGACAGACCACCATCCAAACAATTCCTGTGAAGTTTGATTGAATCTGGGCAAGTGGAATAAAAGTATATGTTTGAAGCTATATATAGACGGTGGACGGTCGACATCCAAATAGATTTACCCTTTCCCTTATGGAACAAAATCAGCAGCAGACGGCTTTGAAAACATCGAGAGAAATATGTCGAAAATAACTCTTAATGAACGTGTTATTAGTTAAAAGAGTTGAAAACACCGTGTCAAAATGAGAAGTTGCTCACTATGAAAACAATAAGTTGCTCACTATGAAAACAATAAGTATCTTTTCGTCTGCTGTAGATTAGGCAAAATACGTCTGCAGAAGGGAACGGTTCATATCCATCGGCTCAGCTTTTTCAAATACCCACAGAATTAGAATATCAAACACTATATACAAATACAGTTTATACCCACATTTATGAAGTCCGTCAATGAAATATAAACCTCTATAAACTTTTTTTTAACTAGTTTCTGTAAACCTAAACTAAAACGCACAAGATATGTTCAACAATATTAATATAAGTTCCGAATGAACGAGACCTTTTATCGGTCAGGTACGTCAAAGAAAGTTCAAATGTAATTCATTGGGATACCAACAATACGAATCAGATAGCAAATTCAATGTGGCCTCTCCCAATAAGTAGGAGTGTAGTAAAATGTGTGTATGCTGATTGTCTTATTGAACCGAGTGTTCGGCGAGTGCAAGGCAAACGCTGCAGTTTGATTGGTTGGTGTGGCTTCATATAGCACATACCCGAGTACTATCTGTATACACCACACTAGCGTACTGCTGATTGTTGGAGGTCTTTTTTTAAAAACGTTATCTCAATACGGAATTTATTTAATGATTTCAAAATCAGAATTGACCCAATTCTCCTTCATGATTATACATTTTTGGTAAACGCCGCAACTTGATTGAGAGACAGAGAAAGACAGAGAGAGACACAGAGAGAGGCAGACAGACAGACAGAGAGGCAGAGAGACAGACAGAGAGGCAGAAAGTGAGAGAGGCGGAGAGAGAGACAGACAGACAGACAGACAGACAGACAGACAGACAGAGAGGCAGAGAGTGAGAGGCAGACAGACAGACAGAGAGGCAGAGAGAGATAGGCAGAGAGAGAGAGGCAGAGAGAGAAAGACACACACAGAGACAGACAGAGAGAGAGGCAGAGAGAGAGGCAGAGAGAGAGAGAGAGAGAGAGGCAGACAGACAGACAGAGAGGCAGAGAGAGAGAGAGAGAGAGAGAGAGAGAGAGAGAGAGAGAGAGAGAGAGAGAGAGAGAGAGAGAGAGAGAGAGAGAGAGAGAGAGAGAGAGAGAGAGAGACAGACAGACAGACAGACAGACAGACAGAGACAGACAGAGAGAGACAGAGAGAGATAAAATCTTTGCTTTTTTTTAATTTATGTTGAAGGCCAATACCGCGGGAATACTATGGCAGCTCGCCAACTAATACTCACCCATTCTTGCATACAACGACATCTAAACAAAACATCTTTATAAATGAAAATATAATATTTAAATGGATTTATAAACATTGTGGTAAAAGGAGAAATTTATCCAAATTCGTCGGCTGCAAAGGCCTTAAAACGTGGCAACTTCAGGTGAAGGTTTAACCAATATTGTAATATTATATTATATATTTTACAGTTACAGCATCAAATAAAGTAATTTCTTTGTCTAAATAGTGGTGATGTATTTTATATACCATTTACTTTATTTAGAGAACAATTCTTAATTTCTTTACACTAGAGATAAGTTTGGAAGAGTCAATAGTCAGTTATGGGAATATCAAGACACAAATGTTAGAATGCCGACCAATAGCTATTAAAAGTAGATATATGATAAGAGAAACATAGGATGAGACTGTGTATTGCATTGTAAGATCCATTTTAATCTTATACAGTTATAATTTAATCTGTTTATACATGCATCATAGCGCGATAAAAACTCAGATTAACCTTTTCCCACATACAGACACATTTTGACGAATATCGTTATGGACGACTCTCGAAAACCTTGGTGCGAAATTGCGAAATTGCTCGTTATAAGCATGTTCTCCTAAAACGTTATTAACTCAATTGTACTCCTATTTTAAACAGATTTCCTACAATTTTCACAATGTTTTCAAAGACAGAAGTCTGCTATAGAATCGTATTATGTGGGGAAGGATGCAATTTAATTTGCAGACATACACATTTATGATTATTGTCATATCCATACTCAAGGTGATCCAAGTGGCTTAAAATTACTATACGCACATACACTGGTTAACTGTATTTAAAGCATTATGCTTGGTGACTAACTTTATACAATACATGTTGACTCACCCAATGTAAAATCATTATTAACGGACAATGTAGACAAAGATCATGATCATAAAGACAGACGTGCCTGTTACTCTTAATTTCATTTCCCAATTATTTTTTCTGCGTTTTTTCCAGAAGGGGGAGAACTTGTTCGCTGCCATTACTGCAGTCTTGGATTAAAAGACTTCATTCAGATTGACGACCCTTTATTGAAACACGTGCGGTATTCGAGGGGAAAAGTGTGGATTTTTAATACAGCTTCTTGGATCAACCAAGCTTACAGAGATACAGGTAATTCATTTAAGTTAAATGATTGATTTACGCCGTTTTCACCGATTTTTAGGCTACATCGCGGGACCAGTTCAAGCTAAAGGTAATTCATTTTACGAAAATTGATCGAGTAACGTTGTTTTCAATGATACTTAATCTACATCTCGGCACCAGTTCACCTAACCAAGTGCTTCTTAGTTTTCTCGCGCCATTCATGCTCACAACATTCTTCCAAGAAACCGGACTATCTGCACACTTAAACGATATTTTTTCCATTGATGGAATTAAAATTATTATAATCGCAATAAAAACAGGAACGAAGAAATACCAGAGCCAGGGTTAGAAGTCACGACCGTTGTATTGGTAGCCCTCGTCTTCGATGCTCAGGTTAATTCTGCGCTCTTGGGTTGTAACCTACACTTTATTTGTTTTTATTAACTCCATGAAACTTAAACGTTTTTAACATTGTTGAAGGAATATCCCAAACATACCGAAATTATAACAATAACAATATATTCATATTTAACTCGAAAACACGATTTTTCCAATGCAAACTACAAATCTTCACTGATACCTTTTTTTTTCAATTACTGTTTTTATACCAACCATTTAAATTGAGTCTTATAAGTCGACCAATCAAAAGTATCGCCTATTAAATTATTATACAATAGATATATAGATTAATTATTAACTTGAGCTACGCCAATTACTGTAAAAACAGCTCAAGACGGCAAATGGCATTATTGATAAACTCCATTGTTAAATTTATATTTGAAATGTCTGGAAGGCGATATATATCTGTTTGATTTGATAATGTGTGATAAGTATGAAAATGGCTTTTCTTAGTATATAACAATACATCAAACATTTCTTTGTATCACCGAATTTTCAATAAGGCTGTTTGCCCAAATGACTTATCAATCAAGCTAAATAGTTCTGACAGGGTTTAACATTCAAACCAGATTTCAAGGTGACACTTATGAACATTCATCAATTTTTACCGCGTAACATATGTTTCGTCGTCGGTTGCACTGTATTTCTGCATCAGGTTTTGTATCGGGTTATGATGACTCTCATGCGTCGCGCAACCTGAAAATGATATGGAAAACAATCAAATTCCTTTCAACGATTATTTTAATCATAACTGAAAGTAGCCAAACATTTGTTTAACTATTTGTGGTTTAGAATATTACAACTACAGTTATTTTGGAATTAACCTCCGGTTGGTAGACACATTCGTAGACAAGTCCAACTGCTATTTCGCGTTGCTCAACATTTCTTCGTGAATTTCGACCAGCGCAATAGGCTTTGCCTTACCAGATTGTCTTTGTCTAACCACTGTATGTATTAGTATATATTAATCAAAAAACAACACACTCTTCGGCGCAATTACATGCAAAATATCACGTGCATATACAACAATATGACGAACTATTGAACACAAATTGAATTTGTATTGAACATAGTCCTTATTCATCATAAGGCACCGGTAGAAGGCGGCCACTCTATTTGTTTTTGTTTTTCAAATTTCACATGCGAGGACAAGTTGTTAGTATGTAAATACCTCGAAAATATTACGGTTGCGATTGTTTAAAAACGCTTAGTTATGCTAATTATGAAAAGAAATTCATGTTTCCAATGTTTTAAGTTTGTGTTTTCATGCTATTTACGATGATTTACTTCTCTAGGATTAGAGATACAGCAGTTAATGCATATACGTTTTAAGTAGTAGAGTGTTTGAACGGTTTCTTCTCTACTAATCAAAACGATGACAGTGATGGCAAATAGTTATGCATCAATGACACAAAAGTGATATGTTGATTTAAAAACAAAGTTTGCTTTTATGGATTTTTAAATGTAAATCAACTGTTTAGCTGATATGGTACTTGAAACATATGAGGATAAATTGTATTATGTGTTAAATTATGATAATAATTATGATGCAAAGTTAATAGTATTTTGTGAAACAGAGAAAGTTCATGTCTTCAGCAATTTATCTCTTTTCTCAATGATACAGAAGTAGACTGCTGTAATGGTTTTTAATTATGCTTTAAACATGTAAAGGGTTAAATGGCTTTTAATTGCATGTAAATCCCTATTTCTTTTTTTTATTGACAAATACAAGCATGCAAAATTAATGATAAAGCAATGCGGAAATTTGTTTGCGGAATTTCAAAAATCCTGGATCTAGTCCTTAAATGAAAGTACTGTAAATATTTAGACAAATGGTTGTCACAAATGTATGTGTGGTAAAAAAAAATGCAGTCTTTTCCGGCGATATTGAAGACATCAACTTTGTCTTGTATTTACTACTGATTTCAAAGGGTCCGGGATTGGATGCCATGGTAACCTGCTTTTTTTTTATATAGGAATGTATGGCAACAGGAACCACATTTGCAAAAGGAAATAGTACTGTTGATAGTAACCAGCTTCATAATGTAACCAGGGAAACTCCCGGTAAGAAAAATATTTCTGTATTTTATTTTGATGTCACGTTGGCCTCATCACAAGAAACAATATTCAGGCCATACTCAATGTCTAGATAAGTGTTTCGTATGTCAACGGACATTGAAGACGCTGATGACGTAACGTCTACCGAAAAATTATATATATAGTCCCTTTGTTACAGTGACAAACAACTTTACAACTTTTAACGAAAAAGTAGACTTACATGTATATGCCCCTTGTTAGACTTACAAACAACTTTGTTACCTCTAACGAAAATGTGAAATTAAACCCAACTTATTACACTTACATACAACTTTGTAAATGTAATTATAGCCCCCTTGTTACAATTACAAACAACTTTGTTACCTCGAACGAAAACGTGAAATCATTTAATACATTAATTTCCTTTAAAGGACGTGTTCCAACGCAAACGTTCACACCAGCCTTACCAAACGTAGTCTCAACGCACCGACATTCGGACTACATTTCGTACTGTGCCCGACTATCGTCATACAGTAGTTGGCAGACCAATCTGGTACAGACTCCAAAGAAACTTGCTACAGCAGGCTTCTTTTACACTGGTAAATGCTTATATTTTATTTTTATTGTATCTATTAAATCATATGACTGCAATACTATACGAAATAGTTTGCGATATCTACGTGTTTGTACTTACAGTCATAGTTGTAGACTTCACACAACTTTCATTATATACAGTGACCACAGAATGTTTGGAGGTATGTACTCTGCATTTAAACTCCAATAAAGGATGTTTATCCTGGAACAAGGCAATCGGTCGTAATGCTAGCGATATTCGAGTCGCGCCTAGCGATGTTTGGTCATGTCCGTAACTGGATCAAAAGAAAGTAAACAAGCGTAAAACTACTGGGGCTACACTGCTAGTTTTTGGTCATAATTTGATTAGATTAAGTAACATTAGACAGACAGCGAAGGCTGTGTTGAACCTTTGCGTATGCACGCAAACTCTGACTAACCCATAAAGCTGCAAACTCCCCGTGCACGATTATAATTTAGTCGAATATGGTTTCTATGATGGATATATTCAAGTGCTTTCCCACAATTTATTCATATACAACATAGCAAGGGGCTTTGCAGTATCACAAGGTTTTAAGAGTCGTTTAGTCCAGGTGTAGGGCCAGTTCCAATACTATCTGTGTTCTTTTTTCATCTGGATGATTATCCTTTCCAAAGATAAAGACACTCTCTGATGATGGCAGGTAGTCGCCATCAGCCCTGACATACAACACATGTGCAGCAAACGACTTTCAAAACATATGGGCAAAAACGGAAAATTTAAATATTCAAAGAACAAAGTATACTTATTGAATATAGTTGAAAACATTGTGAGAAAGGTAGAAATTGTTTAATGAGCAATTTCACCTTTCGCCACGATATTTTCAAAAGTTGTTTTCTGCATGTTGGAAATGGTTAACATAGGATGGACAGTCAGGATCAAACTTGAGAAGCACAAAAAGGAAAAGGACGGGGAAAATGTGTTCTGGATATCCCCCGTTGTATATTAGTATTAGTGCCCGTAAAGCACGTGCACCGATAATTAGTATTTTACTTTATAAGGAGGGTTTCGCTATATGCTTATATGCACATATACAAATGTATCATTATTTACTAAAATAGCATATATAAAATAACAAATTAAAGACAGCTTTACCTAAGGATGCCCATGACGTTGAACGATGATTTTACTAATATATCCATGCTACATACTTCAGGTACATGTGAGGTGGTACGATGTTTGGCTTATATATCATGTTACATACTTCAGCTACCCGTGACATTGTACGATGGTTTTCTAATATATCTCTGTTACATATTTCAGCTACCCGTGACAGTGTACGATGTTTTTCTAATATATCTCTGTTACATATTTCAGCTACCCGTGACAGTGTACGATGTTTTTACTTAAATATCATGTTACATACTTCAGCGACCCGTGACATTGTACGATGTTTTTCTAATATATCTCTGTTACATATTTCAGCTACCCGTGACAGTGTACGATGTTTTTGCTTATATATCTATGTTACATACTTCAGGTACCCGTGACGTTGTACGATGTTTTTGTTTATATATCTACATGTATGTTGCATACTTCAGGTACCCGTGACGTTGTACGATGTTTTGCTTATATATCTATGTTACATATTTCAGCTACCCGTGACACTGTTCGATGTTTTACTTATATATCTACGTTTTATACTCCAGGTATGTACGATGTTTTTTATTAATATATCCATGTTACAAACTGCAGGTACCCGTGACGTTATACGGTGTTTTTGCTTATATATCTATGTTACATACTTCAGGTACCCGTGACGTTGTGCGATGTTTTTCCTAATATCTATGTTACATACTTCAGGTACCCGTGACGATGTTCGATTGTTTTGCTTATAAATATAGCTATGTTACATACTTCAGGTACCCGTGACGTTGTACGATGTTTTACTAATATATCTATGTCATACTTCAGTTACCCGTGACGTTGTACGATGTTTTGCTTATATATCTATGTAACATACTTCCGCTACCCGTGACATTGTACGGTGTTTCTACTTATATATCTTTGCTACATATTTTAGGTACCCGTCACGTTGTACGATGTTTCTACTTATGGACGCCGCGTGGAAGCGCGGCGTCAGTATGGGATAGGTTTTAATTTTGTACCATGGGGTGACGTAATCGAAAAAGGAGCAACCAACATTATTATTTTTAAGAAAAACTCTGTTGTATGTTTGAAAAACAAACCCTGTATGAATCAATTAATTGTATTAACTGATTTAAGAAACAACAAGATACAAAATACGTTTGTTTTCTACCGTTATTACAAAACTTTAGACACATTTTATTTGTATTTAATAACTTTTCCCCAACTGCCAACTGCCAACTACGCTGTTTTTGATTGTTTGGTTTACGGCCCTGACCCAATTCATCAAAGCTCAGAAAAAAAGTTCACTTTTCCCAAAGTTTCTAGGCTACGCGTTTTTAATTGTTTAGTTTACGGGCCCAAAAGTCGCCGGATGTTTTTGCCTATTTATAACATTCCGTGGTATTTCTTAACTTAAAACGTTCCCCCACACAGTTTGTTCATTCAGACCATTGTATTCTTGCTATATGTTGACTATACATGTGAACTTTTGAACATAACTATCTTTAAACTTTGTAAAATTACTTCGTATATTTTGTTTATATACTCCCGTTTTTAGCTCCACTGGCTGAAAGCCAGTCGAGCTTATGTCATGGGGAATTGTCCGTCCTGCGTTCGTGCGTCCGTGCGTGCGTGCGTCCGTCCGTCCGTCCGTAACATTTTGCTTCAAACGATTTCTCCTACCTAACCACTTGACCAATTAGGATGAAACTTCATAGGAAGCATCCTCTCAATGTCCTCTCCTAAGTTCCTCAAACTGTTTTGGATCCATGCAAAATTAAGTTTCCATGGAAATCGAAAGAAAAAAATAGTGAAGACTTAAACAATCTTCTTCTCCTCCGTAGGTATCAGGCCGATTTTCAAGTAATTGTGTAGAAATGTTGCTTGGGTGACCTTCTTTCAGATTCCTGCGAGCCAAGTTGATTGGTCGAAAACTATGGCCGCCAGAGGGCGGGGCTATTTTTGCCTTATAATATGGCTATAGTGAAAACTTAAAAAAACTTTTATATATATATGACCCTCTATCAGATTCCTTCAAGCCATGTTGATTAGTCAAAAAACATGGCAACTAGGGGGCGGGGCTGTTTGGAGATTTAATGGCAGTGGAGCGATACTGGCCCTCTTGGACCTCTTGTTGTTATCATTCTTTTGATAAACTGGAAGGAGAATAGACTTCCCCCTCTCCTTCCAAAGCTTGTGTCACACTTAACTTATAACTAGAGGCATTAAATGTTAATATTTAAGCACCTATGTGATTTTTTGTATCTAATTGATCTAGTTAGAGACGATGTGAAACCGTGTATTGGTAAAACATTAGGAAACTTCATTTTGTATGGTAACCTTTTATTATAGGCTATGGTAGCAAGGTGAGCAATAAAGGCACATCTTGGCCTTCTTGGTTATGATAAAGGGACATTTGGCCATCTTAATCGAAATATTTACATTCTGTCTGTTTTCACACGTTATTTAAATGTACTGAACTACATCTGCTTCCTTTAAGTCATGCTTCAAAAGCATGATGCTCTGCATCAACATTCGTCTTGTATATATATATGTTACATTCTTCAGGTACCCGTGACATTGTACGGTGTTTTTCATGTGACGGAGGTTTACGCGAATGGGATCCTTCCGATGACCCTTGGATAGAACATTGTATGAACTTCCCGCACTGTTTATTCCTAATAGAAACTAAAGGTGAAGATAGCATAGAATTGACAAGGTATCATCATGATCAGGCAAGTTTTCAATAGAAGATTACATATGTATTTGTTTATCAGTTGATATCATGTTTGGTCATTTGTATCGAAGGAACAATTCATGAAGTTTTTACAGGGCGATCTGCCATTGAAAAATAGTAAACCAAAAAGTAAAGATTGTGTAAACGTAGACCACTCCGTATGACCTTGGGAGTTGCCATATGACGTCGGTGTCTATTAACACTATATTGAATCGGTGATTACAGTCCGTAGTCGGAAGATCTCGGCATACATTCTTTGCCCTGTATTTGCCGGAAATGATCGTCAAGCGTACGAACAATACGGAACTCTTACGACTTTATACGGAAATCACCGAGACCATTAGGGGTGTTCTACGTTACTACGATTTCAAACCATGTGACTGTTACCACCGATATTAGAATTAATAAATGAATGAACGTCCATCTATATATACGTAATATTTCTTTATTACGATCTATGAAGAGCGAACAAATTAACAAATATACAAATACTTCAATGTATTTTTTATTGGGAAAACAATTTTGTAATCGTGAAACGAAAAGATGAATGGCGGATTAATATTTACTACAATACTTAGTCCACGCCACTAGAAACTATTCTAATACGTAGAATTACGCCCAATAACATCATCAAATTAAATTTCCATTGTTTTATGGGAAAAAATAACAACACAATCCCGTCTTCTGTTTCTCACAACTTCCATTACTGACTTATTGGCGGCAGAATCATGTCTTCCTTCGAGAAGTATTGTATTAATGTAAAACCATTGACTATTTTAGGCAGAGTTCATCGATCTGGCTGCATCAAAACCACACAATATTTACAGACATCTCCGTTATCTACGGTTACATAACGTATCTAGCAGGACATCAACCACAGCAATCATTTCTGTGATAGAAACATTGTCTGAAATGGGTATTAAACATGCCGACATACATCAAGTAATACAGGCACTTAGTAGAAGTAAGACAACGTTTATACTGTTAGGTCTGCTATACCGCCTTAAATAAATCCTGATAAAAATAGATATAAAACATCAGATTATATAATACCGATAATATTGCAGTCCCTAAGCAAATTTGGATAAATTTAAGATTGCTTTCGCTTCAGCCTTAAGTAAAGTAACGATAAAGTATGAAGAAATTCATACTCAAAAACCTACCATACTGTATATCTGAGTAAATTCAAGATAACATAACTCATTCCATACAACTGGTTATTTATTAAGAGTAAGTTAAAATTTAAACTGCTTGATCGCATATACCGTCTCAAGGTAAATTCAATATAAAGAATGACAAGAGAAAGTTGATGCAATGCATCAATATCGCCGAAAAAGTCCTAATCAAAGCTTTCCCACATACAGCAATTATGCTGCAGACGACTTTTCAAACATCTAGTCAACTAAAGTAGAAACAATCATGAACGATAACGTTATTATTGCAACGAGTTGAAAACATTGATGCAAAAAGAGAAATCGCTCATTATCACCAATTTTACCTTTTAGTCACAATGCTTTCAAACGTCGTCCACTGAAGAGGCGTTGGCATGTGTCGACATATGAGAGATGTTTAATTAAAACATAATACTTAGATTATTGAAGTTGATGAAGCGTATTAGGCAGAGGCGTTAACATGTGTCTACATATGGGAGATGGTTAATTAATACATAATACTTAGATTATTGAAGTTGAAGAAGCGTATACAGACAGAGGCGTGAACATGTGTCTACATATTGGAGATGGTTAATTAATACATAATACTTAGATTATTGAAGTTGATGAAGCGTTAACATGTGTCTACATATGGGAGATGGTTAATTAATACATAATACTTAGATTATTGAAGTTGATGAAATAACAAACAACTGCGATGCGTATACGCACATCAGACGTAGGGGGTCAAGTAAAAAATGCTCATAAATTGCTTTTCTTTTTTCAAGGACTGACAGTTTAAACTTAAACTTCCTTTAACTTAGAAAACGTAAGCAGATGTTATACCGGCTACATTATTTGAAATATTATCTTGCTAGTAACTTGATCTTCGTTTTATGCACAGACGGTCCAGAAGAACTGTATGCTTTATCTTGTGTAAGCCATCGAACACCGTTTGTTAATAAAAGTAAGATATCTTTTATATGGCTATAGCTAGTTTAAAATCTGATTGAGTTGTCTAACAGTTGCGTAGTAAGAATAAGATTGAGTTTATACTGCTAACTGTGGTTCGTACTTGGTTAACCAAAAGTACGAAAATCAGCTTTACCGTGATTTTGACCAACACAATTGCATAACAGTGAGATTGTCTCTCTGAATAATTATGTTAGTTTTGTGTAAGATACATGTATGCTTATCTTTTCATTGACAGTATACTTTTAAAAACTCATTTCAGATAAGAAACAAATCTTACTTGAAGCAGTTATTGACGAAATTGAAGAATATCGTAGTGAAGCTGTAACGCAAACACGCAGACCAAAAGGTAAACATTCAACAGTGTCAATGTATACGAGGCACCAACAATATACGTGTTCCACGAAAATCAATCACAGACCAGCGTAGATATAGATCACCTTATGTATCTGCGTAATCTGATCTGAGTCTACACTGTTCAATACAATGAAGTAATATTTTTACAAAGCCACTGACGTTCTGTTCACATTGTATAGATATACAAATTGATCGTTACTAATAATCGTCAAAAATACTATAATCGGTCTTCGTTGAGAATCGTTTATAGGTCATGTGACATGAAAACCGATTTTCTGGACAGTGCAAACAGTGAAGACTAATACCAGTATGTGGTTAGCAGGATCGTTCCTGTTCGCAGACTTGCGCTACAAGCCTCCTTGCCACCGCTAGAGAATGTTTATGATCAAAAGAAATATTAACAGGTTATGTTTGTAAAATGATCTCAATTTCTTTTTGTTTAAATACATCTGCAGGTCGGCTTTTCACGAGACATGGCTCTATGGCGACCTTTCATATTTTGATGATATCGGCGAACAATGCACCTCATTCCATATTGTCCAGGGATCCCAAAATAAGTACCGCGAGGTCAAATCACGATTTGGTTCATATTTTCTCAACGATCTACAAAAGTCAATGCTGCAAACAATTCTAGCTATACATAAATATAATAGAAAATCAAAATACAACGAGATTGCTTTTAACAATGCTGTGGTCGACGCGTTGGTGAGAGGTTTAAAGCAAATACCAAAGTACAGGAAGTACCGGGTATAAACGAATTGTAGCAAACTCTTTTAACTATACCTTCCGTTCAAATTTCAGACACTGCACTTTCAGAGATTTGGCATTTTTCAGTTCTTAATGTGCAAGTTATAAACTATCGTGGTTTTTAATGCGAAGGACAAATCTACAATCGAGTTGATCTACCAGAGTTGAATATTGATTTTTTTTTCTAAGACTTGCATTGTTATCTCCCTTGTTTGTAGATGTTCACCATGACCTATTGTGATGACCGGACGTCCGTCTTCAATTATTTAGATGACATCTTCTCCTAAACGTCTGTTTGAACTTTGAAGACACTTGCCAGAAGTTATGCTCTATTGTATAACTTGGTCACATGCGCTAATCATAGCCTTTATATAAAAACAGATTGTCAAAATGGTCTTGTTTCTGTGCAGTGTACAGGAACCAAAACTCTATTTTACCTAATTACAGATTTAATGACCTTTTTCATTTTTTCTTGCAGGAGAATAACTTACAACTACTAGACGGAATCTAATCAAACTTCATACAATTGTAAAGTACAATGAGAGGCAGTGCAGTGCACAAGATATATAACTCTGTTTGAGGTTATTACATAGTTATTGCCCTTTCTCACTGTTTTTTTGTACGGAGAATAACTTTCATTGCGCTTTCTTACTGTATTATTGTCTGGAGAATAACTTTAAGACTACTGGATGGAATTTAATAACACTTCATACGATGATACAACACAGTGAGAGAAGGTGCAGTGCATAGGAACAATAACTTTATCTTAGATTATTACAAAGTTATTGACATTTGTTACTTTGTCTTTTCCGGAGAATAACGACAAGATAGAATCTCAAAAAAATTCATATAATTGTAAAAATGAGAGGCAGTGCAGTGTACATGAACCATAACTCTATTTGAGCTAATTACATAGTTATTGTCCTTTCTTACTTTTTTCTTGTCGGAGAATAACTTTTATTGCACTTTCTTACTGTTTTCTTGTCCAGAGAATAACTTTGAAATTAAAGGATTGAATTTAATAAAACTTATTTTAATACGAAGTTCAGTGTATGAAAACCATAACTGTATTTTAGATAAAACAGAGTTATTGCCCTTTTTTTTCTTTACTTTCTTCTTGTTCGGAGAATAACTTTAAAACTGCTTGATGGAGTTTAATAAGAATTCATACGATGATACAACACAGTGAGAGCAACTGCAGTGTACAGAAACCACAACTATATCTTAGCTAATTACGGCGTTATTATCCTTTCCAACTTTCTTTTAGTCCGGTGAATACCTTTTACACTACATAATGGAATTTAATTAAACTTCATACAATGGTAGAGCACAATGAGAGGAGATGCAGTGTAAAAGAACCATAGCTCTATTTTAGCGAACTATAGAGTCATTGCCCTTTGTTACTGTTTTTTGTCTGGAGAATAACTTGAAAACTACTGGATGGAATTAAATAAAACGTGCGGTCTGTTTGAGAGAAATCAAAGACCTACATGTTGGTCTTCGGAAAAACCTGACAATTCGTAACAAATATATGTACACAGTGTATTCTTTTTAGCCGAAGTACCTTTTTTTCTGTTGCGTGGATCTATTAATAGTAAGATTTCAATTTCCGCATTCCTGGCCCTGACAGATATAACAGAACCGATTTTCTTCTCTTTTGTAAAGTTGACCTGTGAACAGTCAGACAGTTAAAATAGCTCAAATATGATCTTCCTGTTTCGGGACTGTAATATAGTAACTATTTTAAGCATTAAATTTCTTTCATATCTTAAATCATAGGCAAATGTCTAGTCCTGACAAATCGATATTCGATTGTTTTTCCTTTCTTAATCTTATGTTGACCTTTGACATATTATGACCAAACATATGCCTCTAAATATTGGTTTTTAATCTCTCATTTAACAAGTGGGCACCCGTATGTGTAAAGGAAAAGAAGTACAGGCTACATGTACATGTATTGCGTGGGTTGAATATTCTATTTCATAACATAAATTATGAATACAGAATTAACTAAATGCAGACTGAATGTGAATGCTTTGGGACTGGTCCAACACCCTATATATACACTGAGATAAAGATATATAAGGAATTAAATATTAACTAACCACCTGCTGGAGCTCAAGAGTTGACTGTAATAGTTAAATTAAGGGTGACACTGTAGCTGCCTATCTTATTGAGTGACCCCAAGCCACAGGAGCAGAGTATTAAAGCGTGAAAGCAAACGATTTCAGCGTAGCCAAATATGGGGGAAAACAAATATTTAATCAATTGCATCTTTCTTGTTTTAATTGATTGATTGATTTATTTATTGGCTGATTGGTTAAAGTTTAACATCATTTTCATCGGTATTTCATTAATATCTCGGCGGCCTGTTCACTTATCCGTTTTCTTAGCTTTATTGCATCAATTCCCCACTTGGCAGACAGACCCTTGGTACTATTATATATCAAACTCGCGGCTCAGCAAATGGCACTCTTCTGTCGCAATTGGGATTTGAACCTTGGACCTTCCGCTTCCGAATTGATGCCTTCATCATTTAAACGTTGGGGACCTTGATGGTAGTACGTCAAATGTAAACGTTCTAATCAGTCGTAACCAGGTAGATACAGAAAT
Organism: Serripes groenlandicus; assembly: GCA_031761405.1. Classification (NCBI taxonomy): domain Eukaryota; kingdom Metazoa; phylum Mollusca; class Bivalvia; order Cardiida; family Cardiidae; genus Serripes; species Serripes groenlandicus. The sequence goes on from JASEVX010000024.1 coordinate 3,074,002, forward strand.
GCAGCATTACTACTATAATTTTCGTGACTTATTATAAAGACATTGTACTGCCTCGGTGGTGCATTTCTAGAGCGTCCGCCTCGGGTGCGAGAGTCGTGGGTTTGTTTCCCGGCCAGGTCATACCAAGGACTTTAAAAATGGTTGTAATAGCTGTCCTCCTTGGCTCTGGGGATCGCAGGGTTTGCATTACGACTCTACTGACTGGTGTCAGGATAAATGGACCAGTAGTACTGATAACTTAGCCAGGCAATGCCATTTTTGTCACTCTTTATAGATCTTATGCATATGATAAAATAAATACATTGCATGAGCGATTTAAATGAGTTTGTATTGTAAGACTCGTACATGTAGCGTGAGATAATCGATATCTAACCCGACCATTGATTTCCCACGCAACTTATCGTACAATACGGACGGACCCATTTATCGCTCCTGCTTTGATTAATTGATTTATTGATTGGGGTTAAACACCTTTTTCAACACTTTTTTCAGTCATATCATGGCACCCAGTTCATCTACTAATGTGTTTCATGTATTTTTCTCTTAGCCCATTGGTTGAAGACAGACAAATGACGCTGATCGCAGTGCCTTTTTTCAAACGTCGGAAAGAATGTTGGTCGAGCTGGGATTCGAATTCACAATCCCTGCAACGTAAAAACTCCTATGTATGAGCCACGTACATGAATTCGTGTATTCACAATGTGAGATCTAAATGTACCTGCGTAAAGGTGAAGACTCAGTTGCATCCGTGTATCCACAATATGAGGTATAATTGTACCTGCGTTAAGGTTAAGACTCACGTGAATTCGTGTATCCATAATGTGAGGTCTAAATGTACCTGCGTAAAGATGTAGACTTATGCGAATCCGTGTATCCACAATGTGAGGTCTAAATGTACCTGCGTAAAGGTGAAGACTCAGGTAAATCCGTGTATCCACACTATGAGGTCTAAATGTACCTGCTTAAAGGTGAAGACTCAGGTAAATCCGTGAATCGACAATGTGATGTCTAATGTACCTGCGTAAAGGTGAAGACTCCGGTAAATCCGTTTATCGACAATGTGATGTATAATGTACCTGCGTAAAGGTGAAGACTCAGGTACATCCGTGTATCGACAATGTAATGTCTAATGTACCTGCGTAAAGGTGAGGACTAATGTAAATCCGTGTATCCACAATGTGAGGTCCAAATGTATGTGCGTAAAGGTAAAGACTCCGGTAAATCCGTGTATCCACAATGTGATGTCTAATGTACCTGCGTAAATGTGAAGACTCCGGTAAATCCGTGTATACACAATGTGATGTCTAATGTACCTGCGAAAATGTGAAGACTCCGGTAAATCCGTGTATCCACAATGTGATGTCTAATGTACCTGCGTAAATGTGAAGACTCAGGTAAATCCGTGTATACACAATGTGATGTCTAATGTACCTGCGTAAATGTGAAGACTCAGGTAAATCCGTGTATACACACTATGAGGTATAAAGGTACCTGCGTAAAGGTCAAGACTCAGGTGAATCCGTGTATCCACAATGTGATGTCAAAATGTACCTACGTAAAGGTGAAGAAAGAGGTGAATCCGTGTATCCACAATTTGAGGTATACATGTACCTGCGTTAAGGTGAAGACTCAGTTGAATCCGTGTATCCACAATGTGAGGTCTAAATGTACCTGCGTAAAAGTGAAGACTGAGGTGTATCCGTGTATCCACATTTGAGGTATAAATGTACCTGGGTAAAGGTGAAGACTGAGGTAAATCCGTGTATCCACAATTTGAGGTATAAATGTACCTACGTAAAGGTGAAGATTCAGTTGAATCCGTGTATACACAATATGAGGTCTAAATGTACCTGCGTACAAGTGAAGACTGAGGTGTATCCGTGTATCAACAATGTGAGGTATAAATGTACCTGCGTAAAGGTGAAGACTCAGTTGAATCTGTGTATCCACAATATGAGGTATACATGTACATGCGTAAAGGTGAGGATTCGGGTGAATTCGTGTATCCACAATTTTAGGTCCAATTGTACCTGCATAAAGGTGAAGACTCATGTGAATCCGTGTATCCACAATGTGAGGTCTAAATGTACGTGCGTAAAGGTGAAGACTCAGGTGAATCTGTGTATCCACAATGTGATGTATAAATGTACGTGCGTAAAGGTGAAGACTCAGGTGAATCCGTGTATCCACAATGTGATGTATAAATGTACGTGCGTAAAGGTGAATACTCGGGTGAATCCGTGTATCCACTATGTGATGTATAAATGTACGTGCGTAAAGGTGAAGACTCAGGTGAATCCGTGTATCCACAATGTGATGTATAAATGTACCTGCATAAAGCTGAAGACTCAGGTGAATCTGTGTATCCACAATGTGAGGTATAAATGTACCTGCATAAAGGTGAAGACTCAGGTGAATCCGTGTATCCACAATGTGAGGTCTAAATGTACCTGCATAAAGGTGAAGACTCAGGTGAATCTGTGTATCCACAATATGAGGTATAAATGTACCTGCATAAAGGTGAAGACTCAGGTGAATCCGTGTATCCACAATGTGAGGTCTTAATGTACCTGCATTAAGTTTAACACTAGGGTGAATCCGTGTATCCACACAGTTTCAACAGTCGTCATCTTCCGCATATATGTTTGATATACCTAAATGCTTATCAAAAATCTGCAAGGTGACCCCAACTTTTTTTAAATGATGTCAAAGCGGGATGCTATTTAAATCCGCAAGTCGCTAAATGTTGTTCATAAAAATATACAACACATACAATATTAAATCAAACAGTTTCTATGGCAATGCTTTCTCTGCATTAACAGTTTTACTTCAGCCATGAACATATGTCTAAAATGTCATGACTCACGGATCAAGCTCGTTTTACCTTAACAGGTACTTTACCACTTACCACAAATTAGCAGGTGATTGTACTATTAGATAACATGGGTTTTCACCGGGCTTTATATCTTTGTCCAAAAAAATGTCAGCCGGGGTGCGCCACAAGAATACTAAGATTAGTGATATTTCTTGAATAATGTGTTCTTTACTTATACGGGGGTGATCAAAAATTGGTCACTAGGCCAAATGAAGGAAAATCTTGATAACACTCTGGAGGTTGCATTTTGAATCTTGTCAGAATTATTGTCTTGATGAGTTTTGCATTGTTCAAACACTTTCTCCCAGTCTTGTACATGGTTTAGGGAATTATTTCTACTTGATGGAAGTTGATTTAAAGATGACATATTACTCAATATAATAAGGCAGAAACTTCAAATCTTCTGCCTAAAACTGCTGTCAAATTATCCTTTGATTCTTCATATCTTAAATGTGTATACTTGTGAGCTCTTGCACTCAGGCGATCGATATAGTGCCAACGAGGTTTTCCTGTTTTCAATTTGGCAGTTTCATAATATTTACTATTTTTTAATATGATCTTTCAACTTGTTAACAATAAATACATAAACATAAGCTGCAATTGTTATTTCATTTCACAATTTCCCCCTACTTCCCAAACCTTCTTGCAGCCCCCAGGCCGTCAGCCCCTTAGTGCCTTAATTTGATATGCTGTCCCCGAAAATCCTAATGAATGTTACATTCTGCAACAGATACAGTTCTCAGAATATTAAAAGGAACACTCTGTATAAGTGCCTGATGTTGAACTGAATATAAACAACATTCTCACATACAAAACATTTGCAGCTGACGATTTTGATAATATCTGGTCAAAATAATGATGGAAAGTTTCAAGACATAAAAGTGTAATAACTGAAATGGGTTGAAAGCACAGTGGCTAAATGAGAAATTGCTCGTAATCTCCTTTGGCCATAATGTTTTCAAAAGTCGTCAGCTGCAGAGTGAACGGGTTACGCAGTGGGCTATGCGAGACTGTACTCGTTAAAGAAGAGGACGCTTTATGTGTATAGAAGAAGAAGTACAGACTATATGTAATGCGTGGGATGAATATTATACGGCTACCTTATAACATAGATTAATTATAACACGTAACTTAATATAGAATTTCTAACTCAGAAAAATGTACAGGAATTTGATTTAAATGTAGATGGAATGTTAAGGAATTGATACACCGATTTCAACAGCAAAGGTCATATCGCGGCGGACATGAAAGATTATATCGGGCCAACACCCAGATAGAATTAAACATGTAAATGGTATGAAACCAATACTACCCCCACCTGCTGGTGCTCAAGAGTTGCATCGCCTCCAATCTTTCAATTACGGGTCACTCAGACGGTGGCTGCCATTTTTATTTAGCGTTCCCAAGCCACTGGAGTAGTATATTGAAGCGTGAATGCAAACAGGTTCACCGTAGCCAACCATGGGAAATCATTTTCTTGTTATGATTGAACTATTGATTGATTGGTTAGAGTTTAACATCATTTTCAACGTAGGATGTTCAAGCCATTTTTATGTGGGAGGGTGTTTACAAAATAGAATGTTTACAGATATTACAAAATAGAGTGTATGCTCCCTTTGTCGAGGGGCTTGGGGGAAATGTTGTCAAAATATAATTTCTACTCCCTTGTTTTAGGAGGAAATTTTTACGAAATAGAATGTTAACTCTCTTTTTAGAGAGAAAAGTGTTTTTTTTTCAACACAAACAGCGCGAGTACTTGTAAGCAAACATCGAGCGTGATTAATATAAGCTGAAAGCTTGTTTCGCAATCGATGTAAAATAAATAAGTTTAAACTAAACTAACAGTGTCTTCCCCGTCCGCATATATGATCCCTGGGTAAACCAAATCAGTACCAGGCTCGGTAATCTCATCTATGAGATCGACAGCGGGAAGCCAAGTTTCAAATCCCCAACGCTATCCACTCGGCAACGGCGGATTCACGTTAACCATTCGAAAGCCGCTTTTACCTTACTGCGTTTTTCGAGAGATATTTGAATTGGAAGGACATACTTTATACATGAATACGCGAATCTAACGCTAACCACTCGTCCGAAGCCAACTCCTGCAAACCATTCCAGCGCCACCACATATTTCGAGGGATATTTGAATTGTAAGGACATGCTTTATACATAAATATGCGAACCTAATGTTTACCACTCGGCCGAGCCGGACTTCAGCAAACCATTCCAACGCCACCGTTTACTGACTGCATATTTCGAGGATTATTTAAATTGGAAGAACAGGCTTCGTACGCAAAGCTTGTTCAATTTCGGGTCAAGATAACCGAGTCTGTTGTGTAGAAGTTAGAGTGTACGATTAGTGGGCGGCAGATCAGGGCTCGATCCCCTTTCGAGAATCTTGAAATGGTTTGAAAATGATGGTAATTACTAAACTACTGGATTACCTTCCCCTTTCACTACGTACTGTATGTATTATATAAACGCAATAAACCAGACTGACATGTGTCTAGATTGATTGATTGATTGATGGATTGGTTGGTTGGTTGGTTGGGTTGTTGGTTGGCTGGTTGGTTGGTTGGAGCTAAACACCATTGTAAATAGTAGGCTATTTCACTTTGATTACGGTGACCAGATCACCATAACTATTGAGTGTTCTAGCTCTCTTACACCAGTACTGCACTCAACACTATTATAAAGAAAGTGTCTAGGTCTATTTGATCATTATTAATAAAAAGTCCAAGACTTTTGAATACTAACCCATTCCCACATATGACATTTGTGCAGCATACGACAGACGTCTAGGTAAAACATTAGAATATCTTTTTAAACAAAAAAATGAAAATATGATCATTGAATACATTATGAGCAATTTCACTTTTTGTCAAGATGTTTTCAAATCTATTTAAAATTCTGTATACTGCAGATGCGTCAAAGTATGTCTATATGTGTCAAAGTGTTGAACACATACGGAAAAACGCGAACGGACTCATCCAATATTTCATTTGGAAGAGTCCATAGAAAACTTTAGAGATATCATAATAGACAAAACATAATAGCCAACAGTATAGCACCTGGTCAGACCGTGCTGATGAACCCTATACTGGTGACACAGGCTTCACAAAACGAGTTCCAGTAGTTATCGAGTTACCTAAAAAGTGATATGCGGAGATCCCTATGATACCCATACTGTCAGATCAAATTTTACGGGAAATAAAAAAATAACAAATGCCACATTCTTCAAATGTTTTGTCAGTTTGGTCACCACATTGTAATGTTAAACTTACACGTATCAGACACGTAGCCATGTTGTTATCTACGTTCCCGCTCCTACAAGAACTATAGTCGTTACTTGAAATGTCACTGGCTATCTTTACAAATGACTCGTTTTCATCATGTGACAGTTCAAATGTCACGGACTATATAATAGTAAGTATGTAAAATAATATCTACAGATCTTTCAAACGTGAAATGTCTTCATGAAATATGTTCAAACATAGAAAGTTTACACACACAGTGGAACGTTTTTTAAAGCTAATACCTACTGAATAATTTCATTTGCGAATTTAGTAAGTGTTTTACTGGGTAGTGGGGATAACATTATATACTAGTAAGTATGTTAAATGGTACCTGCTGAATAATTTCATTTGCGAATTTAGTAAGTATTGTACTGGGTAGTGGGGATAACATTATATAATAGTAAGTACCTACTGAATAATTTCATTTGCGAATTTAGTAAGTGTTTTACTGGGTAGTGGGGATAACATTATATAATAGTAAGTATGTTAACTGATACCTAATGAATAATTTCATTCGCGAATTAAGTAAGTGTTTTACTGGGTAGAGGGGATAACATTATATAATAGTAAGGATGTTAACTGATACCTAATGAATAATTTCAATCGCGAATTAAGTAAGTGTTTTACTGGGTAGTGGGGATAACATTATATAATAGTAAGTATGTTAAATGATACCTAATGAATAACTTCATTTGCGAATTAAGTAAGTGTTTTACTGGGTAGTGGGGATAACATTATATAATAGTAAGTATGTTAACTGATACCTAATGAATAATTTCATTCGCGAATTAAGTAAGTGTTTTACCGGGTAGCGGGAATAACATAACGACTGATACGTTGGTGTCGTGATTACCGGTAATTTACTAGGAAACGCGGCGATTTGAGTGATACTGGTAATTTACTAGGAAACGCGGCGATTTGAGTGAAATACTGGTAATTTACTTGGGAAACTCGGGGATTTGAGAGAAATACTGGTAATTTAATAGGGAAACACGTGGAGTTGAGTGATGCTGGTAATTATATAGGGAAACGCAGGAGTTTGAGTGATAATGGTAATGTAATAGGGAAACGCGGTATTTAAGTGATACTGGTAAATTACTAATGAAACGCGGGGATTTGGTGAAATACTGTTGATTATGCAAAGTCGATGTATTGTAACAATACACGATATGGTTTGAAGAATCTGCGTTAAAAGCTTCCGAGAAGAAAAATGAAACGGGTCATCAATGGTTCCAATATACAATTGAAAGCATTTAGTGAAAAGGAGCAATTGCTCTTTATAAGTGCGGAACTATTTAATATGTATGTCAAACAATGGTTATCAGAGAAATGCTAATTGAGGCTGTAATGTTATGGCCGAACTCGGTTAAGTAAATAAATAAAGTATAGAAGAAAGACTAGTACAGATCTGCGGTGCTATGTTGATATAAGCCGGAGTTCTTTATTGGGAATTGTAAAATTAGAATCTCCAATATTAAGCTGGGTCAATAGGATTGAAAAATGTAATAATTAAGACATCTGCAAGCCGACTTCCGGGAGGATAGAGGTGTGAGGACTGCACCTAGTGTGAAGTGCTGCCGATATCAGACTCCTGGGCGAGAATGAGGTCCAAGAGTAGGGCGATAGATCGAACCTTAGGGGAAGATATGATATGGTAGTAGGAATGGTATCGCGTAGATACTATGACCACGTTGGGCTGATGGGACATTAACTTAAATATCTTGGTAAAAGTAGGCGCGACTAAAATGACGTATACAAATTGATATTGTTAGATGTATAATTATGGGGCGGGTTAACGCCATTTTCAACAATTTTGAATCATGTCACGCCGGCCAGTTCACCTACCAATGTGTTTCCTGGCTTTCTCACACCAGTATTACACACAACATTTTTTCAAAGCAACTGTCTGCTTTTCCACATGGACTGTTAATCCATTTGTAGAAGACAAATGACGCTTGTCACAGTAACTTTTGTCAAACTCCGGAAAGAATGTTGACCAAGCTAGGGTTCAAATTCAAAACCCCTTGATTGAAAGCGCGCGTCACTGCCGACTGCGCTACCGGGGCTCCGCATAAGACGTTTGATATGTCAGTATTGTAACATGTGTGCGAAGTAAATGTTAGATATTGTGCCAGTCGACCTGATGAACTTGCTTTTATCTATTTATTTGATTAATTTAATCTAATTATTCATCCGCCTCATGTGAGCTTGGTAAACACGAAGATAAACTATAATCTATACGTGCACAATGAAAAGAAACAATAGAGTTAGATGATAGCGTTAGCTTTCTGATGTACTAAAATATAACTATACTAATTTGATTGTTCACACATACATGCTGATCCTGTTCTACGCTGTTCGCAAATGTTGTATACTGTTTAAAATTGCTTGTAGCAGCATAAGGGGATATTATCTAAATATAGATTTCTAAAAATAGGTACACGCTATTTGATTTCAATCGTATGTCGCACGATTGTTTTTTTCCACATGTTCTTGTTTTTAGATACAGTTAATAAATCGTTAAGGCGTGATCGGTTTAAATCACGACTTTTTAAAATGACGAATGATTTATTTTATGTTCTATTCATTTTGAAATCCACTTAAAATTTGCAAAATAATTATGTTCAAGTACATAATAAACATAAATGCGGGAACAGGATTATTAAGTGGTACTTGTGATCGACTGCATCGCAACAGCGTGAAGGAATTTTTAAGTCAGAAGTAAGTCAGTTCAAATCATACATAAGAATCAAATATCTCACACTCGGAATATTATTATTACTATGATTAGCATAGGGATACTCATATTTTTGATAATAATTATAATGATAAAGATTGGTTTATATTTACAAAAGTCTTTTTATGACTTTTGTATGTAAATATAGGAGTTCTTGAGCTAAACATCATTGTAAATAGTAGGCTATTTCACTTTGATTACGGTGACCAGATCACCATAACTATTGAGTGTTCTAGCTCTCTTACACCAGTACTGCACTCAACACTATTATAAAGAAAGTGTCTAGGTCTATTGTATCATTATTAATACAAAGTCCAAGACTTTTGAATACTAACCCATTCCCACATATGACATTTGTGCAGCATACGACAGACGTCTAGGTAAAACATTAGAATATCTTTTTAAACAAAAAAATGAAAATATGATCATTGAATACATTATGAGCAATTTCACTTTTTGTCAAGATGTTTTCAAATCTATTTAAAATTCTGTATACTGCAGATGCGTCAAAGTATGTCTATGTGTTTCAAAGCGTTGAACACATACGGAAAAACACGAACGGACTCATCCAATATTTCATTTGGAAGTGTCCATAGCAAACTTTAGAGATATCATGATAGACAAAACATAATAGCCAACAGTATAGCACCTGGTCAGATGGTTTATATTTACAAAAGTCTTTTAATGACTTTTGTATGTAAATATAGAAGTTCTTGTTTTAACCCCCCCCCCTCCCCCCCTCCCCCCCTCTGAAGGTACATGTAGCAAAGTGTAAGTTTGTTTTCAAGTTACATTAACACAACATTAGTACAAATCGTTCTCGTTTAAACCTTTCCAACTTACAATCTATGGCAATTGAGAATAATGAGAAATGTATCCTTTTATAAGAATGTTTTCAATTTCAACTGTATTAAAAGAAATATACTTGCATGTAGAGATGTTTCTCATATTGTTTTTCATGCTCTAAAATCCTTATTCGTCCTCCAAGACCTATGTTGTAGGTACTCAAAAAAATCGTCTCAGTTAGACAATTCTTTTGAGTACTTACAACACAGGTTTTAATGAGTGCTAAGAGATATATAATATAAAAAAATACCAATTTACTCTTATCTAGTCCTCTGAAGATATGTTCAAAGTATTCTGCAGCAAACATGTTGTTTGTGGAAAAGGGTTAAAGACCATATATACAGTCGCTTTTTGACGCCACTGAAGGAGTCGACCCATTTGAAAACATTGTGACAAAAGAAGAATTGCAAATATAGAGCAAATTGATAGAAATGTTCTGGGGGATTTTGTGGCTGTTTTCAAAGTCGTCTGCTACAGAAAGGGTTAAACGTTTACAAACTAGGCTAATCTGATTCTGATCGATATATATATATATATATATATATATATATATATATATGTATATATATATATATATTGTTTGAAATAGGTTACGTCACAGGATAGTAAAAGACAATAGCTGCCCGCGAAATAGTCTGCACGGGAATGGCAGACAAAATAAAAAAAATCAAATCATCTCCGTCACACGAAAACCAAACTTCGAAAAGTTATGCCTGGGATACGAAAACTGGCATTTCGAGGTCTGACGTTAAAAGCGGTTAAATTTCAAGAGTGAAAAACGAACAAACAACCCTTCTTAATATCCATACCGGTATTCCTTCGATCTTCATACCAAAGACTTTTTTTAATATAAATGATAATAATGACATTCCCTCCTAGGCCCTCTTAAATGGAATGTGGAATGTGGGGTTAGTTTTAAAACTGACTAGTGTCAGGATAAATAGAGCAGACGTACTGGTAACTTACCCAGAAAACGCCGTGATATGTCTGAAGAACTGTTGATAGCGGTATAAAATACAACACAAAGAAACATGTATCCCACCAATCTTTAAATCCGTGAGTAATGTATGACTTATAAACGGGGAGGGGGAAGGGGATCCCATAGAGATATAGGCCAGGTATTCGGGTGGGTATTAGTGATATATGACGAACAACTTTAAGCAAATATACCCTTCATAGGTAAAATGACCTAAAAAGGTAACGCCTTTGGCCGTTTTCCATGACTTTGACAAATATAGTTATGTACCCCATAACATTAATAAATCAGTTAAAAATTAATCATTACAATTGTTTTGTGTTGTCTCATCCGTCTAAAGTGCAGAGTGCAGTTTCGATGACATATGACTAATATAAAATGACTCAAGCGTATCCTATATAATATAATTTAAATCTTAACCATGTTCATTAAATAAAATGGGACATATCGAACATTAGCAGGTTATCCGGTTATTATTCTTTAACCATTATAAATATTTTCTTTGATTTTAAATGTCTCTTTAATTTCATTGTATTCTCTGTATACTATAAAATTGCATTTTTTTATATTTCATATGAAACAATACAATTACTCAGTTGTGAAAAAGACAATATTTGTTGTATATGTTTATGTAAAGCAATGTTTAACACAAGTAATGGAGGTACAATCGTGGCCTGTTTGTTTTGTTGATTTTTTTATTTTCGAACATAATAAGAAACGGTTCCTTTATTAACGTTCGTATACAGTGTTCCGCGAGTGCTAGTTAAAAGCTGTAATGTGATTTATTGATTCGACTAGTCCCTGCCCAAATGCTAGATGTGTGTATTGAATACGCCCCTTATGTGGTCGCAGCCGAAACCCGCTAGCTCATTCGGTAGCGACGCGGGCTTTAAATCCAGGTATTGTGAGTTGGAACCTCTGCTCGGCAAACATTCTTTTCAACGTTTGACAAATGTCAATGTGACAAGCGTCATTCATCTTTTTTACCAATCGGCTATCAGTATATGTGGAAAAGCAGCCAGTTGAATGGAAAGATTGAGAAAACCAGGAAACACGTGAAATGACTGAAAAAGTGTTGAAAATGGCGCTAAACCCCACTCAATCAATGTTGTGGTCGCAAGTTCAAACTGATATAGAATACACACACTGACACAATAACAAACACATATTTGAATGAATTTACAAGTTAGAGATACACTTTAGATAAAAGCATTATGTATTTAACGGTACACGCTTTAACGCTTGTGTTGATGCAGACGCTAGTTGAAGCCTTTGTAGCATACGACTTTTGAAACATTACGATAAAGGAATTGAATACAATTTGTACAACAATGTTTTCATCTCAAATTACTCGATGTTATGCCACATTAGGATGAAATTAAACACGCAAATGTAAAACAAAACTTTGTAAAAAAGAAGACACCTATTTATAGGTCATGCAACGTGTACATTTTTTTAACGATAATAGCCTAATCGTTACGATTGAGCTATTTCGCCACAAATCGCAACGTGTATCATAACGATATTTTTTTTATCATTTTTAGGAACTTTGTAATGCAAGTCAACCTTTAAAGGCAATAGAAATGTATAACTCAGTGTCCATATCGAAGTGAGAAGTATTTGGATACCTAAGAATAAACAACCCGTGAGGTAAGTGTGTAACATGATTTGTTTTCTGAAAGGGGAAACGATTCCACCAATCAAATAACAGCTTTTTTACTTCTGATACGAACCGTTACAAGCTTTAATTTCATTGGTTGATTCAAATTCCCGAGTGCTCTGTGTGTTAGGACTCTCGGAATAGTTTCAAGATTCTTATTTTACTATGAAGTAGTTAGTTCTTAGGACTGACGAATTGGGCACGGACTTTGTGCATGGTGCAAGGAAAACTGATCGTAGTTGAAAAGATTATCTTTCGCCTTTCGGTCTGGAGACAAAGGTTCGATCCCTAATCAGACGATACCAATGAATTTAAAAATGATAGTAATGGAGATCCATGCTTTGGGCTCAGGGTTGCGGGGATAGCATTACAACTTACTCGCCGAAAATATCATTCAAACAAATAAAGCAAGCCTAGTCAGAAACTCCGCTGTTCATTTGATATTCTATCATATGGAGTACCTGTCAACTCTTTACACCACCTGTTTATGTGATAGAATACATCTGCATAAATTACACAAAGGAGTTAACCCTTACACATTCAACTGTTGCATCCTTAACCGCACTGTATTCAATATGAAACGGTAGACGGACGTTTGGACATGTCTAACATGACCATTACATATTTACGTTCGCTGTTATGGTATGGGAAAGGTAAGGGTTTGTAACCGGTTTGTGTAACGCTTAAGTAGTTAAATTCAAAACCACAAAAACTGGTTCAAACACTGACACTTAACTACATATGTACGATACAAACGGACGAAAAGGTGTAACGGTTGGAGTATTTAAATCAAACAAATTACGAGCGAGCGAAGTTAAGGTCTGCTTTTAATGTGATTGGACATTTTCCAACAGCCATCAACCGTTGTAGATTGAAAACAGCGAGACAAGTAAGATTATTTTTGAAATTGTTCAGCTTTAAGAAAGAATCACACAAGGAAGTTATGTTTTGCTTAATTCTAATGTTTAGTTAAAATTGCTTATTCAATAGTTTTTGTTGTTTTAATATTTTGAATCAGATGAACGACTTCGCTTCAGTTTTTCTTTGTTTTATTGGGAGCTTTAGCATTCAACATTATTTCAGTTTATCAAAACAAGAGTTCACTCATTCATAATACCTTGCTAAACAAAGTAGTACATTTTGCCAGGAAAAGTGTTTAACCCAAGATCACTCAACCAATCACCGCTGCGAGCGGGGATCGTACCCGGGACATTCAGTTCCAAATCCACCACGGCGGATTCGTGTCAGTTAATGTAAAGCACTGTAAAGCAGGATATTACTTCGATTTATTATTGCTTTTTCAAACTGAACATACCGCCTCGGTGGCGTAGTAGTAGAGCGTCCGCCTCGGTTGCAAAAGGTCGCGGGTTCGATTCCCGACACGGTCATAGGAAAGACTATTAAAATGTTAGTGATGGCTGCACTCCTTAGCGCTCAGGAATAGGGGGTTTACCATTACGCCTGACTCGCTATTGTGAAGATAAAACGTACCCTGAAAACGCATTGATATAACTGAAAAAAGTGTTTAAAGCAGCGTTAAACACCGCACAATCATTCAATCAAACTATAATTAAACACATGACTAAATAAAATGAAATCGATGATACAAATAAACATATTTTTGAGATAGAGAAGAACACACTGTGAGACAAACTGCAATCGCTCATTATTTATTCATACATTTTTGTTTGATAAAACATGAAATGTAATAGAAACGGATTAATTGTTATGTTTTCAGGAAGAAGACAATCGTGGCGAGTTTTATGTTTCAATTACATATATATACATGAACTCGACTTATAATGGAGACTACCATTACGGAGTCCAACAAAATCACCAAGGAAACACACGGAATGAGTATCGAGGTCAAGGACTTCAAACAAGGTCAACATCTCGAGGTCAACAAGCACGCCATCCTGACTTTGCAGATAGAGCCAGCCGATTGATTTCCTATACTCGATGGCGATATTCACACATACAAGATCCTACAAAACTAGCCAATTTTGGCTTTTTCTATACAGGTACTTTTAAATGTTTTCTTTCAGTTTTTCTTCTTCTTCTTCTTCTTCTTCTTCTTCTTTTTCTTCTTCTTCTTCTTCTTCTTCTTCTTCTTTTTCTTCTTCTTCTTCTTCTTCTTCTTCTTCTTCTTCTTCTTATTCTTCTTCTTCTTCTTCTTCTTCTTCTTCTTCTTCTTCTTCTTCTTCTTCTTCTTCTTCTTCTTCTTCTTCTTCTTCTTCTTCTTCTTCTTCTTCTTCTTCTTCTTCTTCTTCTTCTTCTTCTTCTTCTTCTTCTTCTTCTTCTTCTTCTTCTTCTTCTTCTTCTTCTTCTTCTTCTTCTTCTTCTTCTTCTTCTTCTTCTTCTTCTTCTGATGATGATGATGATGATGATGACATGATTGTGTTTGCTTTTAAATGGTTTGCGTTGTAGTTTTAGCTCAGAACCATATTGTTTTCTCATTCTCATAACGATCTCGCCTACTTCACTTTACCGTGAATGTTTGAAGTGTATGTATTGACTTGAACTGGCTGTTTATATTTCTTGCAAGCTCTTTAAATTCTGAAAGAAATCATCTAGTAAATTGTGTAGATGTATACTCGACTCCATCACTAAGAAATCAAGCATTTTGTAAACATTCTAGTTGTGCCTGGTAGTTAACTCCCCTCATAATCCTTTAAAATCTGAATTGCTCTATAATTAATATTCCAGTTGTGTAGTAATTATTAGAACGCCAACATTCTTAGCTGGAGAATTGGTTCGATCTCCGTTCGGCCATACAAAATAGGGTGTTCAGAAACATCGATTTCAGGATAAATGTTAACGGAAGTACTGGTAAATTACCCAGGAAACACCATAATTAAGTGAAATACTGTTGAGATCGGTGTAAAATATCGTGAAGTATTATAATGTCTTGCTCACATATCACTGTTTGCGAAAATATAAACTATCTGAAACCCCTGTTTCTGTTAAAAGTTAAGTTCAATATCAGTGGTCATCTTCTTGCATGCGGCAATTCGGCCAATCAGCAGTCACTTCGCGCAGTGCTTCAAGATCTTTTTATCTTTTGAACAATTAACTACGTGACAATCAATATCAATTTTATATTGTTATATATCATATATATTTTTTCAGACGAGGGTGATCTCGTGCGCTGCTTTTCCTGTCGCCTCGGCTTAAAGGACTTCATATCAACCGATAACCCTCTAGTAGAACACGTCCGACATTCCGCTGAACGATGTAAATTCTTGGTCCAGTTACTGGGTCTCAGTAGACTCAGAGAGATAAAGGTATCCATTTAAAGTAAATCACCGTTATTTTTTTATTTTTTCGTGGAACGGCTTTTATTACATGTACTTACATTAGCTTGTTAGAAGCTTCTGTCGATTTGTTAAGACATCTAGATATTGATAAGACGACGAAACAGATCTAAAGCTACAGTGTTCATAGATGCTAATCTGTTAGCATGAACATGCTCTATCATACTCATAGTTTATAGAGAATTGCGCCAACATGTTTACAAAGTCACCTGCAGCAGATTTATTGCATGTGGACAGGGATTAATTTATTTATTTGTTGGCAACCAGCGCTTGTTATGTTTTTCAGGACAGTCTGAGGCTTGACAGTGCAGTCGACCAAACTACTAGTGAGCCAATAGAGTCTATACTTCACAACAATGGAATTTCGCAAGGTAAGACATAACCGGCTTTAAAAACAAATAATCCGCGTCTGACGATTCCGGGTCTTAGTCCCTCTTACAGTTTGCATCATTCAAAATTTCATTGCCTTCCAACTAATGGTGCTACAACGTTAGTTTCTTTGTCAGGTGGTGTGTTTTGGTCTACATATCAACATATTGAAGTTACATTGAAAACCATTCATAATGTTTATATTGAAAACAATGGTAAAACTGTGACAATTCACTGAACTACCGTCTCGGTGGTGTAAGAAAGGTTGTGGAACTGGGCGTCCCGGTTTCGATCCCCAGTCGGGGCAAGTCAGTCATGGTGGAGTGCCCTTGGGCAAGACACATTTCCTAGCCTAGTACTGGTTTGTGAACCCAGGGATCATTAGTTAGTAATATTGAAAATGGCGTACAACCTAAAATAAAACAATAATCTTCTACTACACCAGTTGTACCTCTATGTGAAGAATATCCAATCTACAATTGTCCTATCCTTACTTCGCAGTTGCCTTTTATATATCACGTATATCCTAATCAATGTTAAACGAGTAAAGGCTGATGTTCCATTGGTCGAACTGACTTAAGGTAGAACTTAACAATTCTTTGCACTTCGAGGTAGGGCGATTTAAATGTACATCCCGTTTTACAGACTCTCGCGAGTTAAATACACCCGAGAACAAGGTACAATGCGATGTGAAAACACACCGGCATCCGAAATACAGTTCATATTCTGTTCGTGTTTCATCCTACAGTGGTTGGCCAACACATCTGGTACAGACGCCGCAGAAACTTGCTGAAGCCGGGTTTTATTACACAGGTAAATAAATGTTAATACTTTTATTCTTGTTTCTTGAGGTGTATACATTTTAGCCAGATTCCGCATTTCGTGCAAATATCAAAATTAATACACGTGTAGAAAAAAGAGCTTCCATGTTAATGGAAGCAATTGGAAACCGATAAATCTTTCTATGATTAATTTGCAAATTGTGCAGATCCATATCAGACTGCGTGGATGTGCTGCTTAATCTTAATCGATACTTGTCACAAATGCCTAACGGTTGACGGTCGCAAAGTGCCGCTCCGATAGTCGTAGTAGGCGTGTATTAGACTAACTGAATATTAAGATAAACTGCAAACTTCAAAAATTAATAAGTTGGTGACTATTTAAAGAAATATATATATATAAAGAAAAATACATCAACATATTTGTAGGTCATACAATATAGTAACATGTGTATACTTTCTGCCTCGTGTTTGTTTTTCATGTGCAATTTGACAACATTTTATGTTGCATTCAATATTTGAAAGAAGGAGATTAAATAACTTCAGAAGAGCTGTCTCTCCTGAAATAAGGGGAATTTAATATGGATGACGTCATGATAAGAACTTTGTATAACATTGTAAATGTAATTTAATCTGCAGCCGACGACATTGAAAACGTATTGGAAAAAATATAAAAAATCACTAACCATGAAATAAAGATTATTTAATAAAGATGAAAACATTTGTGGCAGAAGGAGTAATAGCTCATTATGGTTGCAAAAGCCTTCTGTAGCAGAGGCGTCAGCAAGCGTCTATATGTGGGAAAGGGTTGACGAAAGGTGTGGACTATTACATTTCAAGCCCCTGAAGAACAACCTAGATGTATTACAATATGTGATACTGTCTGTGATATGACTGAGAAGAGCTATTGTGTTAATACTAGTTAAACAAACGCGGTCGTTTTTTTATTGCATTCGGTATTTATGTCAAAGACAGCGTCAGATGCTTAATTTGATACAACTTCATTTGCAATAGACACGTTAAAAAGAATTCATTTTAAATAAAAATGAAATGTCCTTTGCCATAAATAAAATACATTAATGTACTAGGCTGCAATAGGCTGCACGATGATGTGTCTAATATATATATGTTACATACGTCAGGTACCCGTGACGTACATGTAGTACGATGAG
Source organism: Serripes groenlandicus (assembly GCA_031761405.1). NCBI lineage: Eukaryota > Metazoa > Mollusca > Bivalvia > Cardiida > Cardiidae > Serripes > Serripes groenlandicus. Next base: position 3,092,026 of record JASEVX010000024.1, read on the forward strand.
TTTACTGGTATATCTATGTAATATACGTCAAATACCAGTGACGTTCTACGGTGTTTTTACTGGTATATATATGTAACATACGTCAGGTACCCGTGACGTTGAATAGTGCTTTTTTTAGATCACCTAGAGCCAAAGTCTCAAGGTGAGCTATTCTGATCATTCTGTGTCCGTCGTCCGTCGTCGTCCGTCGTTAACTTTTAGCTTTAAACATCATCTTCTCCTGAACCGCAAGAACAATTTCCACCGAACATCACAGGAATGTTTATTTGGTGGTCCTCTTTCAAATTTGTTCAAAGAATAAAATTCCATTGAGAACTTTGGTTGCTGCGGCATCAGAAAGGTGACAAAATGTCCAAACTTTAAAAATCTTCTCCTCCGAATCTGCCTGTCAGATTCAAATATAATTTGGTAGAAATGTTCCTTGGGTGACCCTCTATAAAAATTGTTCAAGCCTCACTGATTGGTCGAAAAACATGGCAGTCAGAAGGCATCAGAAAAGGGGCAAAATGACAAAATTTGAAAATTCCGTTTTTATGAAAGTGTTTGTCTGATTTTAAGAAAATATAATACGAATCTTACTTTAATGATCCTCTATTTATTTTGTTTAAGCCGTTTTGATTGGTTACACAATCATAGCAACCAGACGTCATCACAAAAGGGGTAAATTGAACTTTTAGCTACAAATGACAACCAATTCCTACCATTCCAATAGACCAATTTCCACAAAACATCACAGGAATGTTCCTTTGGTGGTTCTCTTTCAAAATTGTTCAAAGATTTAAATTTCATTGAGAACTTTGGTTGCTGCGGCATCAGAAAGTGAGAAAAATACCCAAATTTTAAAATCCTTTTCCTCCATAATCTGCTTGTGCGATTGCAAGATAATTTGTTAGATATGTTCCTTAAGTGACACTCTGAATAAACTGTTGAAGCCATATTGATTTCGCTGAAAAACAGGGCAGCAAGGCGGCATCAGGAAAGGTGCAAAATGACAAAAACTTTTTAATTCCATTCTTATTAAAGTTCTCGTTAGACTTCAAGATATAAATGGCCTTTACTGATAAGCTGTTTCTTGAGAAGTGTCCACTCCTTGCAGTTTCATTTGCACTCCTTGATCAAACTTTCCCAGATATTTGCAGTTAAATATTTGCAACTAATTTACTATCAATTAGGTAATCGATTTAGGGCCGTCTTGGCCCTCTTGTTTCGTAGAGTGGAACCTTTGTATAAAGACCACCAATGGGAAGGCAACACTATGGACTTTATTGACAGGTGGTCTTAAATGACCGGATCATTTGTGCAGCAAATGAGAAATTTGGAAACTAAAAGAGTGGCTGCTAATGACAACGAATTGCTATTCAAAGGTTGTCTCTAGAACAGGTCTGACAATATATGTTTTTAACATACTGCAGGTACCCGTGACGTTGTACGGTGTTTTTCCTGTGACGGAGGTTTACAAAGATGGGACCCTAATGATGACCCTTGGATAGAACACTGTATCAACTTTTCACACTGTAAATTCCTCATAGATACTAAAGGGGAAGATTACATCGCATTGGCACTGGCTCATCACGGAAAGGTAATGTCTTTGGTACCCCATTTGAGTATACAAGCTAATACACAGCGGGGATTACTCAAATGTGTTGGTCACATATTTGATATTTTGTCCAGATTAGTTTCAGGGCGGGACTTTATACTAACCTCTATTCATCGAAGGGCGTTTGTGGCGGGAGAGTAAGACAGCTTCACCTCAGATATTTGGATATATGCGTGCAGGTTCAGTCAATCTATTAATCAGTGCGTTAATTTAACTGCCGCCGTATATTGTCATCTTACTTAAGGAAAAACCGAATCGAGCCCTGCCCGGATGTGTTCAGGCAACTAATCAGGCAATATATAAGCTCAACTTTTAAATAATTACGTTCCTTGTTTATATTATATTGTGCAATATATATATTGTCTTGCTTATGGAAGAAGCCCATTAATGATGGACCCTCAGTTTTCAATGCAATTTGATAACTCGGTTTTACTATATCTGTATTTAGGGCTACAGTCACAAACTTAGTGGCGCTATCTTCTCTGAATTAATGCATTGTGGGCCCGCAAAAACTCGGCTTTACTATTTCTGTATTAAGGGCAACAGCCACAAACACAGCAACGCAATCTTCTCTGAATTAATGCACGGTGGACCCGCAATAACTCGGCTATACTATCTCTTCATTTGGGGCTACAATCACTAACACAGAGACGCTATCTTCTATGAATTAATGCACGGTGGGCCTGCAATAACTCGACTATGATATGTCTGCATTCAGGGCTACAATCACAAACACAGTGATGCAATCTTCTATGAATTAATGCAATGTGGGCCCCCAATAATTCGGCTTTCCTTTTTCTGTATTAAGGGCAACAGCCACAAACACAGTAACGCAATCTTCTCTGAATTAATGCACAGTATGCCCGCAATAACTCGGTTATACTATTTCCGTATTTAGGGCTACAATCACAAACCCAGTTCTCTGAATTATTACACAGTGGGCCAACAATAACGCGGCTATACTTTCTCTTCATTAAGGTCTAGAGCCACAAACACAGTGATGCAATCTTCTCTAAATTAAGGCACGTTGGGCCCGCAATAACTCGGCTATACAATATCTTCATTTAGGGCTACAATCACGATCTTCTCCGAATTAATGCACGGTGGGTGAGCCCGCCAAAGCTCAACGTCGAAAGGGACCAAATGTCATTAAATTATCTCCTACAAAATAATAAAATATCAACAGAGGAAATAATGTAATTGTACTGGATGCTCATTCACTGATCTACTTACATTTGTTTAGGATATCGTTAGTAACAACGTCCGAGATGGATGCTCATTCACTGATCCACTTCCCATACAATTGTTTAAGATATCTTTAGTAACAACGTCCGAGGTCTTAGTCGAGTTATAATGGTAGTACTGACTTTCCCTCCTTGACACCAAGGGCTGTTGGGTTAGCATTACGACTAACTCGCTGGTGTCAGGATAAATAGACCAGAAGTACTGGTAACTTCCCAGGAAACGCCGTGATATAACTAAAAAGTTGTTGAAAGCGGCGTAATCAATTTACAAAGTAATCCTACTATCTAGTCGAACAGTATCAATTTTTAATTTATTTTCATAGCCTAATGTATTCAGTCCTAAAAAGGAAGAACCTAAGAAGGAAGACTTGATCCAAAGAGTCGAAAATCTTCGAATACTTGACCAAGACAAAAATGAAAAGGAAGATAAACAACATCAGACCGTTACAATTCAAGTTGTCAGCATGGGCTATCTAAAAGACGAAGTGATAAACGCCATCGAAACTTTGATCAAAGGTTAGTTATTTTGTAAATGACTTAATGCTCCTCCCTTGTTCAGACGACTTTTGACGTGTTTACTACAATCGACATTTCCAACAATTCCGCAATCATATACAAATTATCATACAGGGATACATGTGTTAGTATTGCAATAAGGTTGGTTTTACACGTGTTAAAATTACGTGACGTTCGTTTTCAATGAGCAGCGCTCATATACACGTGTAATAATTACGATAACGTTGGTTTTCATTGAAGACCGCTCATATACACCTTGTTTACCTTGTCGTCGAGACCTGTAATTAGACATTCGCCTATCATTGGTCCATTTCATATGATTGTTCTGACAAGCCCGCTCCGGTCCATCAAAACAGTTGGTACACATTTAAAAGATACATTTTTAGCTCGACTATTCGGAGAATATGGGGAGCTATTGTAGTCGCGTCGGCGTCGCCGTCGGCGTTGGTTAAAGTTTGTGTGCAAGCTAGCATTTACCTTTATAACTTACATACTTACAACTTCATAGAAAGTTGGTGATGCCTACACAGTTTGGAGTCAGTAGGTCAAAGGTCAAGGTCACTGTAACTTTCTATATAGAAACAGTTCATGGTTAAAGTGTTTGTGCAAGCTAGCATTTACTCTTATAACTAACATACGCCTAGGCCTATGGTCTTTAAACTGTGTATGGACATGATTGATAGCAAGTTGGTGATGCCTATAAACTTTGAAGTCAATAGGTCAAAGGTCAATGTCACTGTGACCTTCTATATAGAAACAGTTCTTGGTTAAAGTTTTCGTGTAAGCTAGCATTTACCCTTATAACTAACATACACTTAGGCCTGTGACCTTCAAGTTGGTTTTGTCTAGAGAGTTTGGAGTTACTAGGTCAAAGGTCAAGCTCACTATGACCTTTCTGTAAAGAAACAGTTAATGGTTAAAGTTTTTGTGAAAGCTAGCATTTACCCTTATAACTTACATACGCCTAGGCCTATGATCTTCAAACTTGGTATGGACATATATCATAGCAAGTTGGTGATGCTTTAAAACTACTGATTGCTTAGGCCTATGACCCTGAAACTTAGTTTGGGTAATGGTCATGATCAGCACTTGACTGAAACAGGTCATGGGATCATAAGGTTAAGGTCACTTTGACCTTTAACGAAAAAAACACTATTTCTTTGCAATAACTTTGAACTTGTTTCATATGGTGAAGATGTTTGCCCTATGGTTAAAGGTTTGCGTGCAACTACATTAAGAGTCCATATCTTAATAATTACATGATGCATTCGAATGAAACCTTATACAACCCTTCCCAACCATCACACCTATGAAAATTATTAAGTTAAATAACTCTATCCTGCATATAATGCAAATAATCACCCTTTAAGACATTGTGGTTAATGTTTAGCATGCAACTACATTAGAGTCCATTATCTCAGTAATCAAATAAGCGGTTGAATAGTCGAGCATGCTGTCCTCCGACACCTCTTGTTCCATGTCTTATTTATGAGATCCTTAAACTATTTACACCCTTTACCACTGTAACATGTTCTGGCAGTTTATGGCCTCTAGTGACGTAATACTTACGTTTAGGTTGGTTTTCTGGAACACCGTTTATCTACACGTGTAATAGTTACTTTAACGTTGGTTTTCAATGATCACCCACGTTATGATTGTTTTCTGAAGCACCGTTCAAATGCACAGGTAATAATTACGTTAACGTTGGCTTTCAATGAACACCGCACTTATAAACATTTAATAATTACGTTTACGTTGGTAGTCAATGAACGCCGCTCATACACACGTGAAACAATTACGGTTACGTTAGTGTTCAATGAGCACCACTCATATACACGTGTAATAATTATGTAAACGTTGGTTTTCATTGTGCACCGCTAAAATACACGTGTAATAATTACTTTAACGTTGGTTTTCAATGATCACCGCCCATATACACGTGTAATTATTACGTTTATGTTGGGTTTCAACTTTCAATTAGCACCGCTAACATACACGTGTAATAACTACGTTATTGTTGTATATTCAGGAGCACCGCTTATATTTAGAGTTTAATAATAAACACATTACGACAAACGTAAAGTAAAGGTTAATGCTGGCAATAAATATGACCGAGCCGGCTGTAGAAATATTCGGTCTTAATGACATCCCGCTTTGACACCATTTAAAGACATATTTGCAGAAAACTATTGGGGCCATATATCCAGTCCTTTGTCAGAATGTGTCTTTATATAGTTATATTTGCGTACGATGAAGACTCTTGTGATACTGTACGCAAACACGTTTAGACTTTAAGTCGCTAGACGCGTTTCAAATAGATATATCGACATGACTGAGCCTTTAGCTGGTTTCGATTCCCAGTCGCGGCGCTGCGGTCATTGTGGAGTGCCCTTGGGCAAGACAAATTTCTTAGCCTAGTACCGGTTTGTTTACCCCGGGATATAACTGCAATTATGTTAAAAAACGGTGTAAAACTCCCAACAAAACAAACACACCTTTAGCTGATTTGAATTGTTGAGTGAGAACACCGAGAAATATGGACGGGTCATGTCACAACGTAACTGTTTCTGTTATTTAATTCAGTCCAAGTGTGTCATTCTTATTGTATGATTTGTTTGATAATGAGAACGTTTAAATGTCTTTCAGACCGCAAAGAAGTCACGATTGAAGAAGTACTCGACGAAATTGAAAAGAAAAGAAATGGTGGACAGCTGAATCCAAAAGGTACGTTTGAATCTACCTTTGGGATTTGTGCACGCAAACAGCACTAGTCCTGGTTATGTCTCCAGGAAGCAGACATCGAGTGGGATATATAGATAATAGTACGAAATAGTTAAGATATAATAAAGCAGCGCTCTGCGACAATTAACTGTAAGGCATATGCGACCAGTGTAGATCCAGACTAGCACGCCCTTCCGCGCAGTGTAATCAGGTTCTGCCTTTGTTCACCAATTAAGTTATAAAGCGTTTCAATCAACTACTGTAGATCAATATCCATTTTGATCCTTACTATGGATGTGCAGGCAAGTCTATTTCCATAAAGTGTAATCATTACGGTAAGGTTGGTATTCGCGGAGAACCGCTCAACTATATTGTGCCATTATGTTGATATTCTTCGGAAAAAATATCTATGCCTTGTGTCGCCCGCCTCAGCAGGTTGACATCGAGGGGTCATTTTGAGGTCGTACGTCTGCTTGTCCGTCTGTCACATCGTTACCTCATTGGTTATAGGTATTGGTTATTAACCTGGGTAAATATTCCTAAAATTGATTGATTGATTGGTTGGTTTTTAGGGGTTTAACGACTTTTCCAACATCGTTTAGGTCATATTTAAGCATGCTCTAGGGAAAACAAACCAAAGGGTATAATATGAAATGTGTATATACAGATGTGCATAAGGATTCATGTAATCTGATATCGATGCTCACCTGTATTTTAGTTTGTCTGTGACAACATGAGGAACAGTGTAGATACAGGTCAACCTGTGTGGATGCAGAAGTTGATCTCGATCAACACTGATTGCATGTATTAAGGTTGCTTTCGGTGAAGCAGTGCTTTATTATTGAACTTTCTTTATTTCAGATGTATTAGAAGAGCACGCGAAACTGAAAGCTCAGCTGTACTGTATGCAGTGTAAAAATGAAGACATCAATACGTTATTCCTACCCTGTCAGCATCACAGACTTTGTTCTAATTGCTCAGTAAATATAACACTGTGTCCTGTATGTGGAAGTAATATAGATCATAAAATAAAAACGTACAGGCCTTGAAATGTTTTGTTTGTTATGTCCAATCTGTAGGCCAAGGGAAGCAATTCAATTTGCTTAGACGGTCATTATAGCATCATGGGCTATGGTTATTTCTGAAGAAACCAACAGTCGAGAAACTTTCTCTCAATCAAATGGCTTACCGCATGAATTACCTTTTCCGGCATAGGAAAGGTTGCCCTTATCCCGCAGTGAACCTTACTTTTAATTTCAGAAAATACGAGGGGTTCTGAAAATGGCAATTAAAATGATGATATAACATAAATAAGGATATACCCATTTCTAACACTATTCCTATATGAAACTGAAGTCCGAAAATCATTTTAAACGAGTACTCCCTTTGCTACTCGAGTAACTCGTGTGTCTAATCCCTAGAGTATCTTCGATACATTTTCATAGTGCGTCCCTCTCTATACTGCAATGTATATGTACTGTACTGATTTCTGACCGGCCGTAGAAAATGTCATTTCTCTTTTTTTTTATCAGCGATGTATACTCGTATATTATTTTAACAAATATTGATAATAATAATGATTTACTTTACCTAAAGAAGTTTTAGGATAATGTAAATATCATAAACATTTTTTGATTTTATCTTAATGTTTTGAACATGTCTGTTTTTTAGACCTGACAACTATGGTGAACTTCTAAATATCTGAATAAAATAAATTCAGAACGTGAATTAAACCACATGGAAATAAAGAATAAGCATATTCTCTTTTGCATGACAACTTATTTGTTCATGTGCTGAACTAAGAAAACTGTTTGAATATCACAATGCTTTCATGAATGAGTCTAGTATAAAATCAATCAAGGAACAAATAATTAAAACATATATTTTATCCATACATCCAACTTTCAAAATAACAATGTTCAAAAAAATCCTTTGTTCAGTTTAGTACATACGTAAGCCATTACTTATTAACAGAAAGCTAGGCATCAATGAACCCTTTCCCACATAAGAACATATGCTGCAGACGAATTCAGAAACATCTAGACAACACAAGTAGAAAGGTTCAAAACGAAAATGTTATTATTTGAAACCAATGATGCAAAGAGAGATATCGATCTTTATTACAAACGTCGTCTGCTGCAGAGGCGTCAAAATGTGTGTACATGTGGGATGGGTTAATTAATACATGATACTTTCATGCTCACCAGATAAATTCAATTACCTTCTCATATGTGCACTCTGTTTATTATGTTTCTATATATATGTAATCACTTATCTTTTGAAAACTATGTACAAAGTGAATAGGGAATGATGCAGAACAATACTGACATGGTCAAATGTGCAGCATTGTCTTGGTCAGCACACTTCCGAGCTCCAGCTTATGAATATGCAGACCATGGTATACACATATTGTCTAAGTTAACATTACTAAAAGGATTATTTTACTACTTTTCATGAAATGTATTTACTGAGTGTCGATATTGACTGATTTATTTTTATAAACAAAAAAAAAAAAAAAAAAAATACATGTAAAAATAAGGAGGCAATGATGCAGAATTAAAGTGCATGCACACATATGCAAATCTTTCTCGGTCCGCATTTTCCCCAGATCTATAAAGTTGTCATTGGAAATATGTTGCCGCCAAACACAATGCACATCTGTTGCATATAACTTCAGCTAAAAACAAGGGATAGTTACCCAATAACCTCACCATTTGTATATTTTGTTAATAAAGTTGACAATTTATGTAGTGTATTATAATTAAGATATGTTCTGGAGTACTGTAGACAATGTAACAATACTGAATAAGCTGTAAACATATGCTGCTGATACATATGCTGCTGATACATATACTCTGAAACACTATATGATGGATGAACAAGCTAATAACTAACTTTGTCTCATCATCTATCGCCCTATGTTTCCAGAGATATAACTATAACGTCGATGCCTATGTTGAACAAACTAAAGTCAAAACAAACGATAACATTCTTCCAACTCCAAAACATACTTATTTAGCTAACGTTTGCTCTTTCTTTTTCAGATTATGTTTGATATCTAAAATGTAAAATGTTCTGTTTTATACAACTGTTACATCTTAAACACACCTTTACTAAGTCTAATCAGGAACGAGTAAATAAACGTAAATAGCATTGAAATAAACTTAAATACGAAGTTAATCACACACAAACTTGAAACATTGGACCTACGAATTTCTTTTCAAATGTATCACAACTAAGTGCTTTTTAAACAATCACAACCGTTGTATGTTTGAGGCATCCAGTTTATCCTAATAACAATTTGTCCTCCTTTATGAAATCTGAAACACGAATACAAAATATAGTCACCGGTTTTTACAGGCACATGGTGTTTCTAATTACAGTGAAAAAATGAGGAATCGTCCTACATGGCAATTTTTACGTTTTGAACGAAACCACTAGCAATTATATTACTATATGGCACACATTTCCTAAAACGCTTTCAGCAAAGAGTCCTCTAATAAGTTTACGGTCTGTTGGTTTTGATTTTATGGACAATGCTTCTGCCACACACTGTACATACTGTCAAGCTGTCTGCACAAGTCGTGCAGAATCTCTGATGTTGGCACGGGAGGAACACCACGTTAATGTTAGCTGTTTTACACTTCATACACAACAGCTGTTGGATATCTGGAAAGAAATTCACCCATATGTTTACAGTAGAACGCGACGAATGGGCTCCATACTTTCCGGACGAGGTTGGTATTAATTAACAGTATATACGCCCGGAGATTTCCGCAAGATCTCTAACGACTTCATACGGAAATCGCAGAGATGTTTTAGGTATGTTTTAGCATAATATAAAGTTAACAAAAATAAAATGTATATTTAACTTATTCGGACAGTAACGTAAGCTTAATTAAAACCTCGGAATTAATTAATGAGTATACGCTAACTATTAGTAGCGAACAGGATACCGGTTATTTGATGTAGTTACAAACAAATATTTCCCATTTGGCATGAGATAATAAACAAGATTTTTTTTTTAAATCTGTTTTTATATAAACCCTAGCATTAGAGCATGGGCCCTAGTTATGCAATAGACCGTAACTTAGAAAGAAATCAATGTTCAACTCGAGTTGATTAACTCGATTGTGATTTTTCTTCAAATTAAATAAGACGATAGATTATAGCTTGCACATTAAGGATTGAAAAAATGCCAAATCTCTAAAACTGTCTGAAATTTGAACGGTAGGTTTAGTATTTGGTATTTGCTTTAAACCTCTCACAAACGACCCAACACAGCATTGTTCAAAGCAATCTGTTTGTATTTTGATATTCTATTATATTTGTGTATAGCTTAAATTATTTGCTGCATTGATTTTTGTAGAAAATATGAACCAAATTGTGATTTGAACTCGCGGTACATATTTTTGGATCCCTGAACGATATGGAATGAGGTGCATTGTTCGCCGATACCATCAAAATCTGAAAGGCCGTCATAGAGCCATGTCTCGTGAAGAACCAACCTGCAGATGTATTCAAACAAATTGAAATATAAATCATTTTACATACATAACCTGTTGTTATTTCATTTGATCATAAACATACTCTAGCGGTTGTAGCGCAAGTCTGCGAACAGGAACGATCCTGCTAACCACACACTGATATTGGTCTTCACTGTTTGCACTGTCCGGAAAGTCGGTTTGCATGGCACATGACCTATAAGCGATTCTCAACGAAGACCGATTATAGTATTTTTGACGATTATTGGTAACGATCAATTTGCATATCTATACACTGTGAACAGTATGTCAGTGGCTTTGTAAAACTATTACTTCATTTTATTGAAGAGTGTTGACTCAGATTAGATTACGCAGATACATAAGGTGATCTAGATCTACGCTGGTCTGTGGTTAATTTTCGTGGAACACGTATATTGTCGGTGCCTCGTATACATTGACACTGTTGAATGTTTACCTTTCGGTCTGCGTGTTTGTGGTTCAGCTTTACTACGATATTCTTCGATTTCGTCAATAACTGCTTCAAGTAAGATAAGCTCCTTATCTGAAATGAATATTTAAAAGTATACTTTCAATAAAAAGATAATCATACATGTATCTTACACAAAACTAACATAATTATTTAGAGAGACAAGCTCACTGTTATGCAATTGTGTTGGTCAAAATCCCACTTTGTTGACACAATCAATGTGTACGGTTACTGTTATATTTTAAGCAAAGTATTAATGTTGTGCCCTACTTTGACCTAACAGACGGTGTAGCTGATCTGTTTATGTTATATTTCATTTTCAAAGTTTACCAAGAGGCGGCTATAACAGTTTACATGTTTTCTAACTTTTCAAGATTCAGTGAACCAAAGCTGACAGTATAAACTCAATTTTATTGTTACTGTAAGGGACTGGGGTGGTAACTTCTACAGCCTAGCTGTAGAAGCCGGCTTTGAAAGCGACGTTGGTAGAGTGGTTGGCCTTTTTACGGTATAGCTAATGTTCGTACTTCTGCTTAACCAAGTACGAACCAAAAGTTGGCAGTATAAACTCAATCTTATTTTTCCAACGAAACTGTTAGACAACTCAAGCAGATTTTAAACCAGCTATAGCCCTATAACAGATAGCTTACTTTTACTAACAAACGGTGAACCAGGGCTGATATACAGTTCTAGTTCTTCTGGACCGTCTGTACATAAAACGAAGTTACTAGGAAGATAACATTTACAATAATGTAGCCGGTATCGAAGTTGTTTGTCGTTTCATCAACTTCAATAATCTAAGTATTATGTATTAATTAAACATCTCCCTTATGTAGACATATGTTAACGCCTCTGCAGTGGACAACGTTTGAAAGCATTGTGACAAAAGGGGAAATTGGTCATAATGAGCTATTTCTCTTTTTGCATCAATGTTTTCAAACCGTTTTAATAATAACATTTTCGTTCATGATTGTTTCTACTTTTGTTGCCTAGATGTTTGAAAAGTCGTCTGCAGCATAATTGCTGTATGTGGGAAAGCTTTTATTAGGACTTTTCCGTCGACATTGATGCATTGCATCAAGTTTCTCTTGAATTTACCTTGAGACGGTATATGCGATCAAGCAGTTTAAATGTTAACTTACTGTTAATAAAAGACTAGTTGTATTGAATAAGATATGTCATCTTGAATTTACTTAGACATACACTATGGTAGGTTTATTATGAGTATGAATTTCTCCTTACTTTACTTAAGGCTGAATAGAAACGAAAGCAATCTTAAATTTATCCGAATTTTCTTAGGGTCTGCAGTTTTATTGGTATTATGTCATCTGTTGTTTTATAAAGAGCCTGTGTAATTGTTAGCGGTATGAATTGTATCTATTTTTATCATGATTTTATTAGAAGGTGGTATAGCAGACCTTACAGGATAAACGTTATCTTACTTCTACTAAGTGTCTCTATTGCTGTTTGTATCTCTGCATATATGTAACCCATTTCAGACAATGTTTCTATCACTGCACTGATTTCTGTGGTTGATGTCTTGCTAGATACGTTATGTAACAGTAAACAACGGAGTTGTCTGTAAATAGTGTGTGGTTTTGATGCAGCGAGATCGATAACCTTTGGCTGAAATAGTCAATGGTTTTACATTAATACAAGACTTTTCGAAGGAATAGATGCGTCTCCTGCCAATAAGTCAGTAATGAAAATTGTGAGCATCACAAGACGGGATTGTGATCCCTGTATATCACACTTGTCAAAGGCAAGTCAAAAAATTGCTAAAAGTACCATGAACAATGAATGATATCATATACGAAATGAGATACTCGTATAATAACTTATCTAATGGTTTGCCAAATAAATTAATAACCCAAGCGGTACTAGTAAACGAAGATATTTAATACCTCACACCACATATCTGGTGCCATCGCGGTTGATAAGAATGTTGTCATAAAACTATATATAGAGGGACGGACGTTCATTTAGTTATTTATTCATTCAAATATTGGTGGTAACAGTCACATGGTTTGAAATCGTAAATAGGTAGAACACCCCTAATAGTATCGAGATTTCCGTATAAAGTCGTAAGAGATCGGTAATGTTCGTACGCTTGACGGTCATTTCCGGCGAAAATGTCTGACAAGCCAAAGAACGTATGCAGAAGCCTTCCGGCTTCAGACAGTAGTCACCGATTCAATATACAGTTAATTTATACCGAGGTCATATGGACATCCCAAGTTCATAAGGAGTGTTCTACGTTTACACAATCTTTATTTTTTGGTTTACTATTAATTTAAAGTGAATTTGTTATTGTTGTAAATAAGTATTTTACTCACAGCCAACAACTATTAAAAGAGTGTCGCATTTATCAATGGTAGATCGCACTGTAAAATCATTTTGAATTGTTCCACTCGATAAAGTTGACCATACATGAGATCAACGGATAAACAAATACATATGTAATCTTCTATTGAAAACTTGCCTGATCATGATGAGACCGTGTCAATGCTATGTTATCTTCACCTTTAGTTTCTATGAGAAATACACAGTGTGGAAAGTTCATACAGTGTTCTATCCAAGGGTCATCAGAAGGATCCCATTCGCGTAAACCTCCGTCACAGGAAAAACACCGTACAATGTCACGGGTACCTGAAGTATGTAGCATAGATATATAAGTAGAAACACCGTACACTATCAAGGGTATCTGAAGTATGTAACATAGATATATAAGTAGAAACACCGTACAATATCAAGGGTATCTGAAGTATGTAACATAGATATATAAGCACAAAACATCGTACAACGTCACGGGCACCTAAAGTACATGTATGTAACAGATATATAAGTAAAAACATCGTATAATGTCACAGGTAGCTTTAGTATGAAACATAAATATATAAGAAAAAACATCGTACAACGTCACAGGTACCTGAAGTATGCAACATGGATATATTAGTAAAATCATCGATAAACGTCATGGGCATCCTTGGGTATAGCTGTCTTTAATATTTTATTTTATATATGCTTTTTTAGTATATAATAATACATTTGTATATGTGCAAATAAGTAAATAGCGAAACACTTCTTATAAAAATAAAATTAAATGTCGGGGCACGTGCTTTACCGGGCACTAATACTAGTATATTGATGGTGATATCCAGATATCCAGAACACACTTTTCCCGTCCTTTTCCTTTGTGTGCTTCTCAAGTTTAATCCTGAATGTCAATCCTGCGTTAACCATTTCCAACAAGCAGAAAACAACTTTTGAAAATATCGTGGCAAAAGGTGAAATTGCTCATTATTTCACAATTTCTACGTTTCTCACAATGTTTTCAATAGCTGTATTCAATAAGTATACATTGTACTTTAAATATTTAAATGTTCCGTTTTTGCCCATATATTTTGAAAGTCGTTAGCTGCAGATGTGTTGTATGTCAGGGCTGATGGCGACTACTTGCCAGCATCAGAGAGTGTCTTTACCTTTGGAAAGGATAATCATCCAGATGAAAAATGAACACAGATAGTATTGAAACTGGCCCTACACATGGATAAAACGACTCTTAAAACATCGCGATACTGCAAAGGCCCTTGCTATGTATTTCTAAGAATAAATTGCAGAAGTGCACTTGAATGTATCCATCATAGAAACCATAGTCGACACAAATACAATCGTACACGGGGATTATGCAGCTTTATAGGTTAGTCAGTGTTTCAGGCGAGCTTGTACATACGCAAAGGTTCAACACAGCCTTCACTGTTTGTCTAATGTTACTTAATTTAATAAACTTATGACCAAAAACTAGCAGTGTAGCCCCAGTATTTTTACGCTTGTTTACTTTCTTTTAATCCAGTGACGAAGAGTCTTTAAGAACAAACATAGGTAGACGCGATTCGAATATCATTAGCATTACGACTGATTGCCTTGTTCCAGGATAAACATCCTTTACTGGAGCTAAAATGCAGACTTTCTGTGGTCACTGTATATAATGAAAGTTGTGTGAAGTCTACAACTATGACTGTAAGTACAAACACGTAGATAATGCAAACTATTTCGGATAGTATTGCAGTCATATGCTTTAATAGATACAATAAGAATAAAATATAAGCATTTACCAATGTAAAAAAACCCTGCTGCAGCAAGTTTCTTTGGAGTCTGTACCAGATTGGTCGGCCATCCGCTGTATGACGATAGTCTGGCAGGATACGAACAGTAGTCCGGATGTCTGTGTGTTGAGACTACTTTTGGTGGGTCTGGTGTCAAAGTTTGCGTTGGAACACGTCCTTTAAAGGAAATTGATGTATTAAATGACTTCACTTTTTCGTTAGAAGTTACAAAGTTGTATGTAAGTCTGACAAGAAGGGTTTAATTTCACATTTTCGTTAGAGGTAACAAAATTGTTTGTAAATGTAACAAGGGGGCTATAATTACATGTTTTCGTTAGAAGTTACACAGTTGTATGTAAGTGAAACAAGTGAGCTATAATTACATTGTTTCGTTAGAAGTTACCCAGTTGTATGTAAGTGTAACAGGTGGGTTATAATTACATTGTTTCGTTAGAAGTTACACAGTTGTAGGTAAGTTTAACAAGTGGGCTATAATTACATTGTTTCGTTAGAAGTTACCCAGTTGTATGTAAGTGTAACAAGTGGGCTATAATTACATTGTTTCGTTAGAAGTTACACAGTTGTAGGTAAGTTTAACAAATGGGCTAGAATTACATTGTTTCGTTAGAAGTTACACAGGTGTAGGTAAGTTTAACAAGTGGGCTATAATTACATTGTTTCGTTAGAAGTTACCCAGTTGTATGTAAGTGTAACAAGTGGGCTATAATTACATTGTTTCGTTAGAAGTTACACAGTTGTAGGTAAGTTTAAGAAGTGGGCTATAATTACATTGTTTCGTTAGAAGTTACACAGTTGTAGGTAAGTTTAACAAGTGGGCTATACTTACATTGTTTCGTTAGAAGTTACACAGTTGTAGGTAAGTTTAACAAGTGGGCTATAATTACATTGTTTCGTTAGAAGTTACAAAGTTGTATGTTTACAAGTCTAACAAGTGGAGTTTAATTTCACATTTTCGTTAGAGGTAACACAGTTGTTTGTAAGTGTACCAAGGGGGCTATAATTACATTGTTTCGTTGGAAGTTACAAAGGTGTAGGTAAGTTTAACAAGGGGGCTATAATTACATTGTTTCGTTAGAAGTTACACAGTTGTAGGTAAGTTTAACAAGTGGGCTATAATTACATTGTTTCGTTAGAAGTTACACAGTTATAGGTAAGTTTAACAAGTGGGCTATAATTACATTGTTTCGTTAA
Source organism: Serripes groenlandicus (assembly GCA_031761405.1). Classification (NCBI taxonomy): domain Eukaryota; kingdom Metazoa; phylum Mollusca; class Bivalvia; order Cardiida; family Cardiidae; genus Serripes; species Serripes groenlandicus. The sequence goes on from JASEVX010000024.1 coordinate 3,108,393, forward strand.
AAGTTACAAAGTTGTATGTTTACAAGTCTAACAAGTGGAGTTTAATTTCACATTTTCGTTAGAGGTAACAAAGTTGTTTGTAAGTGTACCAAGGGGGCTATAATTACATTGTTTCGTTGGAAGTTACAAAGGTGTAGGTAAGTTTAACAAAGGGGCTATAATTACATTGTTTCGTTGGAAGTTACAAAGGTGTAGGTAAGTTTAACAAAGGGGCTATAATTACATTGTTTCGTTAGAAGTTACACAGTTGTATGTAAGTTTAACAAGTGGGCTATAATCTTTCGTTAGACGTTACATCATAAGCGTCTTCAATATCCGTTGACATACGAAACATGTATCTAGACTATTTAAAATGGCCTGAATATTGTTTCTTGTGATGAGGCCAACGTGACATCAAAATAAAACACGGAAGTATTTTTCTTACCGGGAGTTTCCCTGGTTACATTATGAAGCTGGTTACTATCAACAGTACTATTTCCTTTTGCGAATGTGGTTCCAGTTGCCATATCTTGCTAAAAAAAAGCATGTTACCATGACAACGAATCCCGGACCCTTTTAAATCAATAGTAAATACAAGACAAAGTTGATGTCTTCCATATCGCCTGAAAAGACTGCATTTTTTTTTTTACCACACATACATTTGTGACAACCATTTGTCTAAATATTCACATAGTGCTTTCATTTAAGGACTAAATCCAGGATTTTTGAAATTCCACAAACAAATTTCAGCATTGTTTTATCATTAATTTGGCATGCTTGTATTTGTCAATAAATAAAAAAAAGAAAAAACAATTAGGGATTTACATGCAATTAAAAGCCATTTAACGCTTTACCTGTTTAAAGCATACTTGAAAACCATTACAGCAGTCGACTTTTGTATAATTGAGAAAAGAGACATGAACTTCCTCCTGTTCTCAACATACTATTAACTTTGCATCATTATTATTATCATAATTTAACACATAATAAAATTTATCCTGATATGTTTCAAAAGTAGAACAACCTTGAAGTACGAGATCAGCTAAACAGTTGATTTACATTTAAAAATATATCAACGGACACAATATTCGTTTAAGTGTGCAGGTAGTCAGTTGCCTTGAAAGAATGTTGTGTGTGCAGGAATGGCGCGAGAAAACCAAGAAGTACATGATTAGGTGAACTGGTGCCGCGATGTAGCTTAAATATCGTTGAAAACAACGTTAATCTATGAATTTTCTTGAAATGAATTACCTTTATCATGAAGTGGTCCCGCGATGTAGCTTAAAAATCGACGAAAACGGCGTTAAACAATCAATTAACTTAAATCAATTACCTTGATCGAAGAAGCTGTATTAAGAATTCACATAATTTTCTCCCGAATAATGGAAGACTGCAGCGAAGAAGATGTACCTTTCAAGAATGAGAATTCAAGGCAATAATGACTGTGAAGTGTGAAATCCAACGCCAAAAATAATGACTGTGAAGGGTGTCAATACGGATATATGGACGTTTGCCAATAAAAACCCAAATCCAATCGGCCTGTTTCAAAAATAAAATCCAATCGGCCTGTTTCAAAAATAATGTCCCAAGGCCTGATTCAAAAATAATGTCAGTCGGGTGTGTTAAAAATGTATGTATGTATGTATGTATGTATGTATGTATGTATGTATGTATGTATGTATGTATGTATGTATGTATGTATGTATGTATGTATGTATGTATGTATGTATGTATGTATGTATGTATGTATGTATGTATGTATGTATGTATGTATGTATGTATGTATGTATGTATGTATGTATGTATGTATGTATGTATGTATGTATGTATGTATGTATGTATGTATGTATGTATGTATGTATGTATGTATGTATGTATGTATGTATGTATGTATGTATGTATGTATGTATGTATGTATGTATGTATGTATGTATGTATGTATGTATGTATGTATGTATGTATGTATGTATGTATGTATGTATGTATGTATGTATGTATGTATGTATGTATGTATGTATGTATGTATGTATGTATGTATGTATGTATGTATGTATGTATGTATGTATGTATGTATGTATGTATGTATGTATGTATGTATGTATGTATGTATGTATGTATGTATGTATGTATGTATGTATGTATGTATGTATGTATGTATGTATGTATGTATGTATGTATGTATGTATGTATGTATGTATGTATGTATGTATGTATGTATGTATGTATGTATGTATGTATGTATGTATGTATGTATGTATGTATGTATGTATGTATGTATGTATGTATGTATGTATGTATGTATGTATGTATGTATGTATGTATGTATGTATGTATGTATGTATGTATGTATGTATGTATGTATGTATGTATGTATGTATGTATGTATGTATGTATGTATGTATGTATGTATGTATGTATGTATGTATGTATGTATGTATGTATGTATGTATGTATGTATGTATGTATGTATGTATGTATGTATGTATGTATGTATGTATGTATGTATGTATGTATGTATGTATGTATGTATGTATGTATGTATGTATGTATGTATGTATGTATGTATGTATGTATGTATGTATGTATGTATGTATGTATGTATGTATGTATGTATGTATGTATGTATGTATGTATGTATGTATGTATGTATGTATGTATGTATGTATGTATGTATGTATGTATGTATGTATGTATGTATGTATGTATGTATGTATGTATGTATGTATGTATGTATGTATGTATGTATGTATGTATGTATGTATGTATGTATGTATGTATGTATGTATGTATGTATGTATGTATGTATGTATGTATGTATGTATGTATGTATGTATGTATGTATGTATGTATGTATGTATGTATGTATGTATGTATGTATGTATGTATGTATGTATGTATGTATGTATGTATGTATGTATGTATGTATGTATGTATGTATGTATGTATGTATGTATGTATGTATGTATGTATGTATGTATGTATGTATGTATGTATGTATGTATGTATGTATGTATGTATGTATGTATGTATGTATGTATGTATGTATGTATGTATGTATGTATGTATGTATGTATGTATGTATGTATGTATGTATGTATGTATGTATGTATGTATGTATGTATGTATGTATGTATGTATGTATGTATGTATGTATGTATGTATGTATGTATGTATGTATGTATGTATGTATGTATGTATGTATGTATGTATGTATGTATGTATGTATGTATGTATGTATGTATGTATGTATGTATGTATGTATGTATGTATGTATGTATGTATGTATGTATGTATGTATGTATGTATGTATGTATGTATGTATGTATGTATGTATGTATGTATGTATGTATGTATGTATGTATGTATGTATGTATGTATGTATGTATGTATGTATGTATGTATGTATGTATGTATGTATGTATGTATGTATGTATGTATGTATGTATGTATGTATGTATGTATGTATGTATGTATGTATGTATGTATGTATGTATGTATGTATGTATGTATGTATGTATGTATGTATGTATGTATGTATGTATGTATGTATGTATTAATTTTGGGATTACTCACACTTGATGTCATGGTTGAGGGCGCGTGATCTTTACATAATGTGCAAGTCATGCAGTTCACCGTGCCCTTGTCGCTCTTAAGATCTAGGTCGATGTTCAGATCTCGCATCCATTTCCTAACTGTTTTCTCACTGGCTGTGTATTTTGCTGGTAGAGTTACTCGTAGACTCAGACGGGTTTTTTTTTTTGGAGGCGGTTCGGCTGGTCGCTTGTTGTTAATAGTGACAAATGTGTCCATTGTTGACATTGACTACAGGAAGAACGGTTAGACAATGGGGTTTACATATTACTCACTGAAGCATTACTACCTAGCCAATGACAGAGCAGGGTGAAAACGTCACTTGTACTTACTCAGTCGTGTAACCACTCGGCAATCCCCGGTAAGTGAAATAACCGAAATATCCGCTCGTTTTATTCCGTATTCGTTCTATTTTAAAATCATTATCGGAGCGTGACCCTGTACGACTGTGCAGTGTTTACATGTAAATTATTTGATAAACATGCCAGTTTATATAGCGGAAAAGACTAAGTTTATTCTACTTTTGTTTTATTTTTTTATCATTTAACAAAACCCACTCGCGGAAATTTGCGAGCTTGGAATAAAGTAACTCGCAATTTTCAAATATCACTCGCATTTTGCGAGTATGCGAGTCAAAATTCGAACCCTGGCATGATTGGTAATGTTATCAATTATTCAGTATCCATTTCGAAATAGCCCGGCCGGGTAGCTCAATTGGTAGCGTATCTGACTCGTGATCTGGAGGTCACGGGTTCGATACCCGGTTGCGGCGACATTCTTTCGGGCGATGTTTTCCATTGCCTCTCACCTCTGATCTATGTGAGAAAGTAGTCAGTGGCTTCGAAAGAATGTTGTGTAAGTACTAGTGTGGGAAAGCCAGGAAAACATGGATAGGTGCATTGATCGCCGTGATATGACCAAAGCTGTTGAAAGCGGCGTTAAACTCCAAACAAACAAAACAAACAAAATCCATTTCGAAATACGTTCCACTGCGTTGGTAAACTCTCAATGTGCGATCATATTTCAAGAAGACATTTCACGTTTGAAAGAACTGTAGATATCATTGAACATACTTACTAGTATATAAAGCTATCCCCGCTACCCAGTAAAAAAATACTAAATTCTCAAAAGAAATTGTTCTCTGATATCATTTAACATACTTAATATATTATAAAGTCCGTGCAATTTGACATGTCACGAGATGAACACGAGCCATTTCTAAATGTAGCGTGTGACAGTTCAATTAACAAGAGTATTACAATTGAATGTATGATCATTCAATTGTAATACTCTTGTTAATTGAACTGTCACACGCTACATTTAGAAATGGCTCGTGTTCATCTCGTGACATGTCAAATTGCACGGACTTTATAATATATTAAGTATGTTAAATGATATCTACAGTTAATTCAAACGTGGGTTATCTTGTTGAAATAGTATCACACATTGAAAGTTTACCCACACAGTGGAACGCATTTGGAAGTGGATACCTACTGAACAATTTCTTTTGAGAATTTAGTATTTTTTACTGGGTAGCGGGGATAGCTTTATATACTAGTAAGTATGTTCAATGATATCTACAGTTCTTCCAAACGTGAAATGTCTTCTTGAAATATGATCGCACATTGAGAGTTTACCAACGCAGTGGAACGTATTTCGAAATGGATTTTGTTTGTTTGTTTGTTTGGAGTTTAACGCCGCTTTCAACAGCTTTGGTCATATCACGGCGATCAATGCACCTATCCATGTTTTCCTGGCTTTCCCACACTAGTACTTACACAACATTCTTTCGAAAGCCACTGACTACTTTCTCACATAGATCAGAGGTGAGAGGCAATGGAAAACATCGCCCGAAAGAATGTCGCCGCATACCGGGTATCGAACCCGTGACCTCCAGATCACGAGTCAGATACGCTACCAATTGAGCTACCCGGCCGGGCTATTTCGAAATGGATACTGAATAATTGATAACATTACCAATCATGCGCTGGTTTCAGGCTAAGCCTACCAGCATAAACAGTAATTAACTAGGGAAACGCGGGGTTTTGTGTGATAACGGTAATTTACTAGGGAAACGCAGGGTTTTGAGTGATAACGTTAATTTATAGGGAAACGCGGGGTTTTGTGTGATAAAGTTAATTTACTAGGGAAACGCGGGGATTTGAGTAATACCGGTAATTTACTAGGGAAACGCGGGGAATTGAGTAATACCGGTAGTTTACTAGGGAAACGCGTGGATTTGGAGTGATACCGGTAATTTACTAGGGAAACGCGGAGTTTTGAGTGATACCGGTAATTTACTAGGGAGACATGGGGTTTTGAGCGATACTGGTAACTTATTAGGAAAACGCAGGGATTTGAGTGATACTGGCAATTTAATAGGGAGACGCGGGGATTTGAGTGATACTGGTAATATACTTGGGAAACGAGGGGATTTGAGTGATACTGGTAATTTATTAGGAAAACGCATGGATTTGAGTGATACTGGTAATTTACTAGCGAAACGCGGGGATTTGAGTGAAATACTGGTAATTTAATAGGAAAACGCGGGGATTTGAGTGATATTGGTAATTTTCTAGCGAAACGCGGGGATTTGGGTGAAATACTTTTGATTCTACATAGTCCATGTATTGTAACAATACACGATATGGTATTTGAAGAATCTTAAAATTGAAAGCATTTTTGGAAAAGGAGCAATTGCTCTTTATAAATGCGGATCTATTTATGTATGTCAAAAGTCGTGGGTATCAGAGAAATGTTAATTGAGGCTGTGATGTTATACGTAAATAAATACAGTATAGAAGAAAGAAAAGTACAGATCTGTGGTGCTATTTAGATATTGGCCGGAGTTTTTTGGGGGGAATTGTAAAATATGAATCCAATGTCAAGCTGTCAATAGGATTAAAAAGATGTAATATTTAAGACATCTGCGAACCGACTTCCGGGAGGAGAGAGAGGGTAGATGGCGGGCGTGAAAACTGCACCCTGTGTGAAGGGCCGAGATCAGGCTCTTGTGCGAGAATGGGGGCCAATACTAGCAAGATAGATCGATTTATTTATTTATTTATTGGGGTTTTACGCCGCTTTCAACATTATTTCAGTTATATCACGGCGACAGTTCACTTATTCATGATCCCTGGGTAAACAAACCAGTACTAGGCTAGAAAATGTGCCTTGCCCAAGGGCACTCCACCATGACCGTAGTGCCGCGACTGGGGATCGAACCCGGGACACCCGGTTTCGAAATCCCCGACGCTAACCACTCGAACAATAGGGGAAGATATGAAAGTAGGAATTGTATCGCGTAGAGATTATGACCACGTTGGGCTGATGGGACATTAACTTAAATATCTTGGTAAAAGTAGGCGCGACTAAAATGACTTATTGACGCCGCGTGGAAGCGCGGCGTCAGTATGGGATAGGTTTTAATTTTGTACCATGGGGTGACGTAATCGAAAAGGGAGAAACCCACAAATATTATTGTAAAGAAAAAGTCTGTAATATGTTTGAAAAAACAGCCTTTATGGTTGAATAAATTGTATTAACTGATTTAAGAAACAACAAGATACAAAATATGTACATCTTTCACAGTTGTTACAAAACTTGAGACACATTTAAATTGTGTTTAATAACTGATCCCCAACTAATTAGGCTAAGCTTTTTTTATGAGTTGATTTACGGAGTTCACTAGGCTACGCTGTTTTAATTGTTTGGTTTACAAATTTATTGAAAATCTTGTTAACACACTGGAAGCCGCATTTTTTTGTCAGAATGTTTGTCTTAGTAATATCTAGCCCAAGTTTGAATATAGGTCAGGTCGGGTCAAAAACTAGGTCACTAGGCTAAATTGAAGGAAAATCTTGTTAACACTCTGGAAGGCATATTTTTAACTTGAGCATGTTAGCACTTTGTCAGAAAGTTTGTCTTGATGATATTTAGGCCAAGTTTGAAACTGGGTCATGTCGGGTCAAACACTAGGTCACTAGGCCAAATTTAATGAAAATCTTGTTAACACTCTGGAAGTCGTATTTTTGGCTTGAACATGTTGAACATTTGTCAGAATGTTTGTCTTAGTGATATCTAGGCCAAGTTTGAATATAGATTATGTCGGGTCAAAAACTAGGTCACTAGGCCAAATTTAAGGAAAAGCTTGTTAACACTCTGGAAGCCGCATTTTTTACTTGAGCATGTTGAAACTTTCTCAGAAAGTTTGTTTTGAAGATATCTAGGCCAAGTTTGAATATTGGTCATGTCCGGTAAAGAACTAGGTCACTAGGCCAAATGTAAGGAACATCTTGTTAACACTTTGGAAGCCACTTGTTTGGCTTGAGCATGATGAAACTATGTTGGAATGTTTGTCTTAGTAATATCTAGGCTAAGTTTGAATGTAGGTCATGACCGGTCAAAAACTAGGTCACCAGGCCAAATTCAAGGAAAGTCTTATTAACACTTTGGAAGCCACATTTTTGGGTTGTGCATGTTGAAACTTTCTCAGAATGTTTGTCTTAGTGATATCTAGGTAAAGTTCGAATATGGGTCACGTCAGGACAACTAGGTCACTAGGCTAAATTGCAGAACAATCTAGTTAACACTATAGAGATTGCATTTTTGACTTAAGTAGCTTGAATTTTTGTCAGAAAATTTGTCTAGATGATATTGCCATTGGCGCTGAAAGAGTAAAGTCTTAAATAGCCCATTCTCAGGTGAGCGATTCCAGGGCCTCATGGCCCTCTTGTTTTCAATTTATTTCTGTTGTATTACTAAACTTAAAACGTTCCTCCCCATACAGTTGTTCATTCAGACCATTGTATTCTTGCTATATGTTGACTATACATGAAAACTTTTTCTTTTAATTTCATAAATGCATAATTTCGATATTAAATATCTTTAAACTTGTTAGAATTATTTGTATATTTTGTTTATATACTCTCTTTTTTTGTTATCATACTTCTGCTCAACTGGAAGAAGAATAGAATTCCCTCTCTCCTTCCAAAGCTTGTGTCACACTTAACTTACAACTAGAGGCATTAACACTTAAGTTAATATCTGTTATTATTATATAACCTATAAATAGACGCCTTTTCATTGGCTAAAAAGTAATTTTTTAGAAAAAATATCTAGCGATATTGACCGTTTTTTTCTGATATTGACCAGTTTTATAAATAGTAACAGGGGAAGATCGGGGAATCCCACGAGCCGCCTATTAATATCCTTCGCCTTTATCCGTACGCTACGGAATTTTCCGAGGCGCGTTCCGAATGACCACGGAAACTTCCGAGTGGTCATTCCGGTGACGTAATTTTTTTTAAATGACGTCATGCACGTGCATTACCAACATTTTAGACGCGCGTTTTAGACTGTTATCATGTCAAAAACGTACTGTTATCATGAGACAGAAATACAACATACAACAGAAATGTTCCTTGAGTGGTCCTCTGTTTTCTTTTAAGTTGATCAATATCAAAACGATATGATAAATTGAGGGTTATACAATAAAACAGTTATGGGCTTTTCAGCTGTTATACATGATGTTGATATGTACCAACAAATCATTATTGACCTCGGCTATCGCCTCGGTCAATAATGATTTTTTGGTGCATATCACATCATGTATAACAGCTGAAAAGTCCAAAATTGTATAATATTTCAGTATCTATGTTTTTTTGTTTATCTAATTGATTTAGAGCAGATTTAAAATTAAGAAATTCAGCTTGTATGACACTTTATTACATAGATCGTAGCATATAAAGTATATATTATATACTGAATGATAAAATATAGAGATTTCCCAACTTGAGAAAACCTATAACATGCCCGTTGTCTACTGAGCAATATAGCCTAGTGGGCGATATAGCTCACTAGCCGGATTTTCGGAACTACTTTTTTAAAATCTCTTTTAAACACTTTTAAGCTCCGTTTTCACTACTTAACACTTTATTTCCATGATGAACCGTTACATAAGCCACAATTGCACTTTTAAATCCGCAAATAAGAGCTTGAATCGACATGACACAAGTTTATTTCAATCAATGTACACATTGTCGGTGACGTCACGTATATATAATAGTGACGTCATTACAAAACTGGCAGATTACGTCATTCAGATCTCTCCACTTCTGAGCTAAAAATTTATGAGCTGCACAGGGGTATTATCGTTTAAAAACGAAAATTATCGCCATGTATATAATATATAGTTTAATAAACATTGTTTTCGTGATTTGGGAATTAAATCCCTCGTGAAAGAGATTCTTGCATATAAAAACTCGTGCGCTATGGCGCACTCGTTTTTATATCGCAAGAATCTCTTCCACTTGGGATTTAAATCCCGTATCATGAAAACAATGTTAATTAAACTCTATATACTCCACTCCCTACGTCAAAATGGACCCTTTTTGCTATTGATAACGTTTTATTATAGACTAAGGTATCCAGGTGATCAATAAGGAACATCTCGGCCTTCTTGTTTAAGATAAAGGTACATTTGGCCTTCTTTACATTCTGTCCGTTTTCACAGGTTATTTAAATGTATTGAACTGCATCTGCTTTCCTTTAAGTCATGCCTTAAAAGCATGCGCGGCGTCTTTGATGCTTAGCATCAAAATTCTTCTTGTATCAATTGATATTGTTAAATGTTTGATTGGTAGGAGGGTGGGTGGGGGTTGGGGGGGGTGGGGGGGGGGGGGAGTTATTAAGCGCATGAACTATGAACTATTACATGTAATCCATTGGTAGAAGACAAATGACGCTTGTCACAGAGTAACTTTTGTCAAACTCCGGGAGAATGTTGGCCGAGCTAGGGTTCAAATTCACAACCCGTTGATTGACAGTGCACGTCGCTGCCGACTGCGCTACCGGGGATCGGCATTAGATGTGTCAGTAGTGTAACATGTGTGCGGAGAAAATGTTAGATATTGTGCTAGTCGACATGATAAACTTGTTTTATCTATTTATTCTATTAGTTCTAATTATTCATCCTCCTCATGTGAGCTTGGTAAAGGTGGGTTCACTCTATGAACGTTTGTACCAGTGTTGGCCAGCGTTTGAAAAGTCTAAGAAATGAGCCCAAACGTCGGCGAAATTACGTTCGCGAGAAGGATATTTTTCATTCACACTACCAACGTTTTATATCCGGCGCAAATAAACTTTTACGAACGTTTCCCAGCGTTTGCCAGCGTTTGCTAGCGCTTGACAGCGTATACCAGCGTTGTATTTATTTTCTATTAGCGTAGGCGAACTTTTGCCAACGCAGATGTAGCGTATGTGCAGCGATCGCCGACTTAGACCAAGTTAGACGAACGAATACTCAGCGTAGGTAAAAGCTGAGGTCAGCGTCAGGCAACGTCTATATAAATGTATAAAATAATGGCGGAAAATGTTCGTGAAAACAAAGGTAATAACATAATGTGGTTATATTTACGTGTTAACTGTACTTACATGTACCGTGTAGTAATTATTATCCTCGATATCGCAAATATTTCAATGCATCCAATGCAGGATTGAGGAAAAAGCTCGTGCATCTGCACACGCCAATGTAAAGTTTAGCTTTATGTATCCGAATTGTGATCAGCATACGCTCGAAAACGTTTGGGTCGCGCTGGTAGTGCGTTGCTGACCGCTAACAAAAACCTGCAAACGTTCAGTTCGTTCGCAAAAGTTGTTTAACGTTGTTGGAAGTTGGCTTGCGTCAGGCTTCGTAAGGATCCGTTGTCCAAAGTTCACCTAAGTTACGGGTACGCTGTTGAAAGTTCGCCTACGCTAGCCCCTTGCGTTAAAATCGCGCTCATTGCGTCGGGTACCCGTTGGCCTCCGTTGGACAAGCGTTCGACTAAATTCACCACCACCAGCGTCTCAGTCGACGTTTGCTAACAGAGTCCTACTTAGGCAAACGCTGTACAACTTAATCCATCATTCAGGAACGTTTACGAACGGAGCACAACTTACACCAACATTTATTTCCAAACGTCGGCAAAGTTTTTGCATGTTAAAATTTTTCAACGAACACAACGTTCGGCAGCATTCGCCAGCGAACATCAACTCTTATAAACTTTTAGCAACTTTTACTAGCGGAGCTGGACGTTTGCCCAAACGTCGGAAAACGTCGGTCTAAACGTCGTAGTGTGAACCCAGCTGAAACACCAAGATAAACTATAATCTATACGTGCGCAATACAAAGAAACAATAGAGTTAGATGATAGCGACATTACGAAGCCCAGCCGGGTAGCTCAATTGGTAGCGTATCTGACTCGTGATCTGGAGGTCACACCCGGTTGCGGCGACATTCTTTCGGGCGATGTTTTCCATTGCCTCTCACCTCTGATCTATGTGAGTAAGTAGTCAGTGGCTTCGACAGAATGTTGTGTAAGTACTAGTGTGGGAAAGCCAGGAAAACATGGGTAGGTGCACTGACCGCCGTGATATGACCAAAGCTGTTGAAAGCGGCGTTAAACTCCAAACAAACAAAAAGCGACATTACGAGAGCAATGTGTAGCTTTCTGATGTACTAAAATATAATTATACTTATTTGATTGTTCACAAATACATACTGATCCTGTTCTACGTCGAAAATGTTTTATACTGTTTAAAATTGCTTGTAGCAGCATAAAGGGATATTATCTAAATATAAATTTCTAAAAATAGGTACACGCTATTTCATTTCAATTGTAATAGTGTGACTCACGATTGGTTTTGTTCACATGTTCTTGTTTTTAGGTACAGTTAATACATCGTTAAGGCGTGATCGGTATGGATCACGACTTTTTAAAATGACAAATGATTTATTTTATGTTCTATATATTTTGAAATCAACTTAAACATTGCAAAATGATTATGTTCAAGTACATAATAAACATAAGTGCTAGAACAGGATTATTTAGTCGTGCTTGTAACCGGCTGCATCGCAACAGGGTGAAGGAAATTACAAGTCAGAAGTAAGTCAGTTCAAATCATACTTAAGAATCAAATATCTCACATTCGGTAATATTAAGAATAAATATTATTGATATGATTAAGATGATGATAATAATTAGAATGATACAAATTGGTGTTGGGTTATTGTATTATATTTACAAAAGTCTTTTAATGACTTTTGTATTGTAAATACAGAAGTTCTTGTTAAGAAAAAGCAGCACATTTCTAAATGAGTCTTTGAAGGTACATGTATCAAAGTATAAGTTTGTTTTCAAGTTACATTAACACAACATTAGTACACAGATCGATCGTTTAAACCTTTCTCACTTACATACACATTTTAACGCATCTGCAGCAGACGATTTAAAAAATGTGGCAAATGAGGATGATGAGCAATTTATCCTTTTGTAAGAATATTATAAAATCTGTATTAAAAGAAATATCCTTGCATGTACAGAGGTTTCCCATATTCTAATCAGATTAGCGTTTTTCATGCTCTAAAATCCTTATTTGACCTCATAAACCTATAATGTGGGTACTCAAAAGAATTGTCTCAGTGAGACATTTCTTTTGAGTACCTACAACATAGGTTTTAATAAGTGCTAAGAGAGATATCATATAAAAAAGACCCATTTACTCCTCTTTATCTAGTCCTCTGCAGATATTTTCAAATTATTCTGCAGCAAACATGTTGTATGTGGAAAAGGGTTAAATACCATATATACAGTCGCTTTCTGACGCCTCTGAAGCCGTCGACCACTATGAAAACATTGTGACTAAAGAAGAATGGCAAATAATGAGTGGATTATCATTAGGCCACGCTGTTTTCAGTTCCAATCAATAATAATAGTTTCATTTATAGAAATGTTCTATACTTTTTTCTGGCTGTTTTCAAAGTCGTCTGCTACAGAAAGGGTTATTGTCACACTAGGCTAATCTGATTCTGGTCGATAAATATATTATTTGAAATAGGACACGTCACACGATAGTTAAAACAAAGACAATAGCTGTTCGCAAAATAGTTAATTATGCACTGCGATGGCAGACACAATCAAAAATCATCATCATCTACGTCACAATTTTTTTTTTTTTCGAAAAGTTACGCCTAGGATACGAAAACTGGTACTTCGAGGTCTGACGTTCAAAGTATTTGCGGTTAAATTTCAAGAATGAACAAGAGTTGTCAGAGGACAATATAGCTCGCCTCGCCATCGTCTATAAGGGCCTACTTCAGAACAGTTATAGCATTAGGTAAAGTCACACAGTATCACCTATTGCAATATAAAACACCTTTTCAATACTTGCATGCAAATGTTAACCAAGTCCATACAGGCCCTTTTGGGCCTTTTAAATCTGTAAATTTATTTATATACGATAAGCAACAGCATACACAGTGTCTGAGAAAAGGCCTTGCACGCAAAGGTTTGACCAAAATTCTAAGTCCAAAAACGAGCACAATTCAGTCAAAACCTATTCCAGAGATATGGGACTTAACAAACAAGGTCATCTAATGACCCTGAATAAGTGTGTAAATGTTCAAAGCAACAGCATACACAGTGTCTGAGAAAAGGCCTTGCATGCAAAGGTTTGACCAAAATTATAAGTCCAAAAAGGGGCACAATTCAGTAAAAATCCATTCCAGAGTTATGGGACTTGACATACAAGGTCACCTAATGACCCTGAATAAGTGTGTAAATTTTCTAAGCAACAGCATACACAGTGTCTGAGAAAAGGCCTTGCACGCAAAGGTTTGACCAAAATTCTAAGTCCAAAAAGGGGCACAATTCGGTCAAAATCCATTTCAGAGATATGGGACTTAACATACAGGGTCATATAATGACCCTAAATAAGTGTGTGAAGTTTCAAAGCAACAGCTTATACAGTGTCTGAGAAAAGGCCTTGCACGCAAAGGTTTTACAAACATTCTAAGAAAAAAAAAGGGGCTCAATTCAGTCAAAATCCATTCCAGAGTTATGGGACTTGACATACAAGGTCACCTAATGACCCTGAATAAGTGTGTGAAGTTTCAAAGCAACAGCATACAAAGTGTCTGAGAAAAGAACTCGCACGCAAAGGTTTGACCAAGCTGGCAACGCGTACGCCAACGCGGACGCCAACGCGGACGCCAACGTTGACGCCAACGCGGACGCCAACGCGTACGCCAACGCGGACGCCAACGCGGACGCCAACGTCGGGGTGATTACATAAGCTCCCCTATTTCTTCGAATAGGCGAGCTAAAAACGAACACACATTTATAACTACCAAACCCTTCTTAATATCCATACCGGTATTCCTTCGATCTTCATACCAAAGACTTTTTTAAAAAAACACAGATAATAATGACATTCCCTCCTAGGCCCTCTTAAATGTAATGTGGAATGTGGTTTTAAAACTGTCTGGCTAGTGTCAGGATAAATAGACAGGACGTACTGGTAACTTACCCAGAAAACACCGTGATATAACTGAAAAACTGTTGATAGCGGTATAAAATACAACACAAACAAATATGTATCCCACGAACCTTCAAATAAAATATCACGAGCTTCATGGGAAATTGATGACTGATAAACAACTGTTCGCTATCATGGGTCATTCGGGTGTAAGCGATATATGACGAACAATTTATACAAAAGTCCCCTTCATAGGTAAAATGTCCTAAAAAGGAAACGTATTTGGCCGTTTTCCATGACATTGACAAATATAGTAGTATACACCCATGCGATTCATAACAGGAATCATTTCAAGTGTTTTATGTTCACATCCGTTTAAAGTGCACAGTGCAGTTTCGATGACATATGAATGTAAAATGACTCAAACGTATCCTATATAATATACTTTAAATCTATACCATTTTCATTAAATAAATAGTACATATCGAACATTAGCAGGTTATCCGATATTACAAATACTCAGTTATGTTGTTTTAACGCGAGGAATGCAGGTACAATCGTGTCCTTTTTGTTTTGTTAAATTTTATTTTTAAACATAATTAGAAACGGTACCTTTATTAACGTTCGTATACAGTATATCGCGAGTGATAGTGAAAAGCTGTAATGTGATTGGTTGATTCGACTAGCCCCTGCCCAAGTGCTAGATGGCGTTATTGAATACGCCCCTTATGTGATCGGAGCCGAACCCCGCTAGCCCATTCGGTAGCGATGCGGGCTTTCAATCCAGGTATTGTGAGTTCGAACCTCAGCTCGGCAAACATTCTTTCCGATGTTAAACAAATGTCAATGCGACAAGCGTCATTCGTCTTCCATCAATCGGCTATCAGTATGTGTGTAAATGTTAAAGCATCCAGTTGATAGGTGTACTGTCTTGAGAAAGCCAAGAAACACATGAATAGGTGAAATGGCAACCGTGATATGAATGAACAATTGTTGAAAACGTCTTTAAACCCTAATGTATCGATTATTCAATCAATAAATATGTGATTGCAAGTTTAAACTGATATAGAACACACACACTGACACTGAATGAATTAACACAGGTTTAAGATACAATTTAGATAAACGCATTATGTAGTTAACGGTACACGCTTTAACGTTTGATGCAGACGATAGTTGAAGCCTTTGTAGCAAACGACATATGAAACGTTACGAGAAAGGAATTGAATACTATTTTTACATCTATGTTTTCATCTCAAATTGTTATGCTACATCAGGATGAATGTAATACAAAACGTTTTAAAAAAAATCCGATATATTTATAGATTATGCAACGTGTATAGTTATTTTAAAGATAATAGCCGAATGGTTACGATTGATCTATTTCGCAACGTGTTGCAACGTGTATTATATCGATTCGATGTCTTCTTATAGGAATTGTGTATTAGAAATCAACCTAAAAGGCAATGGAATTGTGTAACTCCGTGACAATATCGAAGTGAAAAGTATCTGGATACATGAAGATTAACAACACGAAAGGTAAGTGTATATAATTCGTTTGTATTCAATAGCTCGCGTATGTACCTTTTAAGACGAATATCATTCTGCCCTTCGTTCAATGTACTAAAGGTAGCAAACGGACGCAATTCCACCAATCAAATAACAGCTTTTTAGCTCGCCAGTACGAAGTACAGGAGAGCTTATGTGTTACCCCCGGCGTCGGCACCGTCGGCACCGTCGGCACCGTCGGCACCGTCGGCGTCGGCGGTGGCGTAGACACCTAGGTTTAAGGTTTGTGTTTAAGGTTTTCATTTGGGTTTTAAGGGTTTATACCTTTAGGAACCATTTGTCATCCATCTACGCACACCACTACACCCGTCCTGACCCTGGGTCAAAGTCAAGGTAATTTCTACTTGGTTCTACTTGGTTCAGTTACAAGGTTTAAGGTTTGCGTTTAACGTTTAACATATCACTCTGCATTCACTATTATGACATTGATTGCTTTCATATTTAGTTTATACATTTAGGAACTATTGGTCATCCATCTACGCACACCACTACACCCGTTCTGACCCTGGGTCAAGGTCAAGGTCATTTCTACTTGGTTCAGTTACAAGGTTTAAGGTTTGCGTTTAACGTTTAACATATCACTCTGCATTCACTATTATGACATTGATTGCTTTCATATTTTGTTTATACATTTAGGAACTATTGGTCATCCATCTACGCACACCACTACACCCATTCTGACCCTGGGTCAAGGTCAAGGTCATTTCTACTTGGTTCAGTTACAAGGTTTAAGGTTTGCGTTTAACGTTTAACATATCACTCTGCATTCACTATTATGACATTGATTGCTTTCATATTTAGTTTATACATTTAGGAACTATTGGTCATCCATCTACGCACACTACTACACCCGTTCTGACCCTGGGTCAAGGTCAAGGTAATTTCTACTTGGTTCAGTTACAAGGTTTAAGGTTTGCGTTTAACGTTTAACATATCACTCTGCATTCACTATTATGACATTGATTGCTTTCATATTTAGTTTATACATTTAGGAACTATTGGTCATCCATCTACGCACACCACTACACCCGTTCTGACCCTGGGTCAAGGTCAAGGTCATTTCTACTTGGTTCTGTTATATGGTTTAAGGTTTCTGTTTAACATATCACTCTGCATGCATTATTATGACATTGATTGCTTTCATATTTAATTTATACGTTTATGAACTATTGGTAATCAATCTACGCACACCACTACACACTTCCTGACCCTGTGTCAAGGTCAAGGTCATTTCTACTTGGTTCTGTTACAAGGTTTAAGGTTTGCGTTTAACGTTTAACATATCACTCTGCATTCACTATTATGACATTGATTGCTTTCATATTCAGTTTATACATTTAGGAACTATTGGTCATCCATCTACGCATACCACTGCACCCGTCCTGACCCTGGGTCAAGGTCAAGGTCATTTCTACTTGGTTCAGTTACAAGGTTTAAGGTTTGCGTTTAACGTTTAACATGTCACTCTGCAGTCACTATTATGACATTGATTGGTTTCATATTTAGTTTATACATTTACGAACTATTGGTCATCCATCTACGCACACCACTACACCCGTCCTGACCCTGGGTCAAGGTCATTTCTACTTGGTTCAGTTACAAGGTTTAAGGTTTGTGTTTAACGTTTAACATGTCACTCTGCAGTCACTATTATGACATTGATTGGTTTCATATTTAGTTTATACATTTACGAACTATTGGTCATCCATCTACGCACACCACTACACTCGTCCTGACCCTGGGGTCAAGGTCAAGGTCAAGATCATCCTAGTTACACTTTGTTTTGAGGCAAAAAATGTGGAATTCTGTGCCTTATATATATATATATATATATATATATATATAACCCTGGATGCTGCATTAAGGAGACCGCATTATTTTTTCTGCATTAAGGAGACCATTTGTATATTTGTTAATATTTGGTCTACCCTTATAATTTTAACATTTTTTAGCACAGATGTAGACAGATAGTGTATATATGTGCTTAGTTTTCCTAAAAACATGTAGCCAAAAAATATACAAATCTGCTGGTCTCCTTAATATTTGTAACATAAAAACCATACTTTAAGGAGACCAATGTATATATTTCTATAATCTGAAACATGGTTTATGGAGACCGGAACATATATATTCACATATAACCCTGGACTCTGCATTAAGGAGACCGCATTATATTTACTGTATTAAGGAGACCATTTGTATATGTGTTATTACTTGGTCTATCTTTACGATTTAAACATTTTTAAGCACAGATGTAGACATGTGTATACATGAGATTTGTTTTCCTAAAAAAAGAATACACAGAATATATATAAATTGTCTTGTCTCCTAAATATTTTTAATATACAACCTACTTTAAGGAGACCAATGTATATATATTCCTATAATCTGAAACATGGTTATCGGAGACCAGTGCATACATATATAACCCTACAATCTGCATAAAGGAGACCAAATAATTACTTATTTTTTATTACTTAGTCTGTCCTTACGATTTTAACATGTTTTAGCAAAGATGAAGGCAGATAATGTATATATATGAAATATGTTTTCCTAAAAGTTTGGTTAATATCAGTCCATTGGTTTAGGGGGAGATGTCATTTGAAGATTAAAGTTCCTTTTACCACTTTTCAGATGCCACCTGGCAGCTATCTTTTCCAACAAATCAATATGGCTGAAACAAATTATGTACAGTTTCACTAAAGGAACATTTCTGTTAGACTATCTAGAAATCAGTCGAAAACTTGAATAAGAATGAAATTTTAAATTATTGTCGTTTTGCCCCTTTTCTGATGACGTCTGGAAGCCATGTTTTTCAACCAGTCATTATGGCTTGAACACATAATGTAGAGGGTCACTCAATGACCATTTCTACAAAATTATCTTGGAATCAAACAAGTGGATTCAGAGAAGAAGAATTTTTAAGTTATAGCATTTTCTCCCTGAACAACTTTGAAAGAGGACCCCAAAAGTAACATTCCTATTAAGTTAGGCTGAAATTAGTCCAGAGGATAAGGAGATGTAATTTGAACCTAAAAGTTAATTTTACCCCTTTTCTGATGCCACCTGTATGCAATGATTTTCAACCAAGCACTCTTACACTATAGTCCAGCTTAAAACAATATTTTAAATCTTTCTCAAATACAACAAATCTGCAGATGAAAACTATGAAAACATATTGGCAGAAACCTAAAAAATCTCCATGAATAAGGGTTAAATTATTAAATATATAAAGTTGAAAACTTTGTGGCAAAAGGAGAAATGTCTCATCATGAGCAATTTTTCCTATTGCCACAATGTTTTCAAAAGTTGTACGCTGCAAGGGCATCAGAAAGTGTCTATATTTGGGAAAGGGATAAGGAAAGCAATGTTTATATATATATTTATATATTATGAAACATGGTTTATGAAGACCAGTACATATATATGAGCTGTTCCACACGAAAACCGACATTGTGGACTCTGCGTAAAGTATTGCTCCGGATCAGCCTAAGCATGCCACACAGGCTTACCCAGACAGACACTTTTCGCCTCCTGGAGATTTTCTGTTTCAGGAATTCTTACTCTATACCTCTATTCCCCTGAGACGAAATGTATTGGTCCGGATTGATCTGGGTCAATACATTATGCCGAGTCCATAATGTTGGTTTTTCTCGTGGAATGGCTCATATGATATAACCCTGGACTATGCATTAAGGAGACCGCATTTTTTTTTTCTGTATTAAGGAGACCATTTGTATTCTAGTATTTTTATTACATGGTCTATCCCTATGATTTTAGAAAATTCAGCACAGATGCAGACAGGTAGTGCATTTATGATACTAGATTTCCCACTTTTCTATTATAAAGCCCTTAATGTTTTGAATACAATGAAACATATTTGAGGCCAAAGTAAATATATTCCTAAAATCTGAAACATTGTTAATGGCGACTACAATAAACAAAATTAGAACTAAAAAGTCTTCAGGAGACCAAACAGGGCCTCCATGGATATTCGGTTTTTCACCAAATTGATAAGAAGTCGGAGCCAAAGTTGTAGCCAACTTTGAAGTCAAATTTTTTGTTTTACATTGCAAAATTAATTATGCAGATTATACTTGAATGTTTTCTTAACAATGTTTTTAGCATCAAATTTGCTACTATTCACAGCTAGGTCCTCTGCTGTTATGGACTTAAAACTTTTTACATAATATATTATACATGAAGTAAGTATACATGTATATGAGAAGAATAGCCTTCTGCTAAAAATATTGACTATCAGCGGTAATTGGGGTTTTAATGCATGTGCGAACAGTGAACCCTTAGGCAATATTATGCATCTTAAAAAGAGGGCAAAGATGGCCCTAATTTGATCACCCGAGTGATGGTATAGTAGCAAATATGTAACTTACTATCGGGGAAAATTTAATTAAGCTGGGTTGCCTAAGGAACATTTCTACCCAATTATCTTGACTGACAAGCTGATTAAGAAGAGAAGAACTTTAGAATTTTAGGCATTTGCCACAGCAACCAAAACTCAGAAAAGAACTTGAATCTTTGAACAATTTTTAAAAAGGATTACCAAGAAAAAAATCCTGTGAAGTTCGGTCGAAATTGGTCCTATGGATTGACACGTTTTGATGAAGGCGACCTAGGAAATTTGGTTGAAATTGGACCAGAAGTTTCAGAGAAAAAGATTTGAACAGATGACGTGTGACATACGAAGTTCAGACGGTGAGTGATCAAAAAAGATCACCTTCAGCCTTCAGCTCAGGTGATCTAAAAACCAAGATTTGTAGCCCTATTTTTTTTACACCAAATTACCTTCATTCATTCATGTTAGGGAGAGTCACAAAGACCCTTAATGGCTTGTTGCGGCTCACATATGTACTGGTATGCCCCTAAAGCTTGGATCATATTATAGTTATCACGACGTGAAACTATGTCTGTACATCTATTTTTGTAACTGAATATTATGCCACATCCTAGTGTGAATCTCTCCCCCTTCTTCATACTCCCCTCCCCAAACATATACTCACATTTCTTTGTCAATGCAATACTTTTGAATACATTAAACATTCCTTATTACATGTGAAATGAGAAACTAATGCTTAATACTTTTCAAGTTTTAATAAACGTTATTTTAAAACTATCACAGCACAAACGATCGTCATAATGACCCAAAAATCGTTCACTTCAGCAACAAACAACAATTGTAGTGGTTCAGACAGAAATAGTTAGGGCTAACAGTTTAAATGTATGGCTTTGGAATATCAAACTAGAATGGAGTGCTCCCCGGAGCACGTGTGTCACCTGCCGGCGCCTTGTCAGAAAATTTTAATTTTTGATAGAAAAGGGGTAATAACTCTGATATAAAAAATATTTGGATTATCCCCCTTTTGTGAACCCATCACAAAAATTGATATAAACATTTGTCAGAAGTTTCAATCCAATCCTTTGAGCAGAAAAAAAGTAATTTGAATATTTGACAGAAAAGGGGCAATAACTCTGATATAAAAATATTTGGATTAACCCCCTTTTTGTGAACCCATCATACACATTGATATAAACATTTGTCAGAAGTTTCAATCCAATCGTTTAAGTAGAAAAAAAGTTATTTGAAAATTTAATTTTTTGACAGAAAAGGGGCAATAACGATATAAAATTATTTGGATTATCCCCCTTTTGTGAACCAATCACACACATTGATATAAACATTTGTCAGAAGTTTCAATCTAATCCTTTGAGTAGAAAAAAAGTTATTTGAAAACGTGACGAAAAAGTGAGATTTTTTGACAGAAAAGAGGCAATAACTCTGATATAAAATTATTTGGATTATCGCCCTTTTGTGAACCAATCACACACATTGATATAAACATTTGTCATAAGTTTCAATCTAATCCTTTGAGTAGAAAAAAAGTTATTTTGAAAATTTAATTTTTTGACAGAAAAGGGGCAATAACGATATAAAATTATTTGGATTATCCCCCTTTTGTGAACCAATCACACACATTGATATAAACATTTGTCAGAAGTTTCAATCTAATCCTTTGAGTAGAAAAAAAGTTATTTGAAAACGTGACGAAAAAGTGAGATTTTTTGACAGAAAAGAGGCAATAACTCTGATATAAAATTATTTGGATTATCGCCCTTTTGTGAACCAATCACACACATTGATATAAACATTTGTCATAAGTTTCAATCTAATCCTTTGAGTAGAAAAAAAGTTATTTGAAAACGTGACGAAAAAGTGAGATTTTTTGACAGAAAAGGGGCAATAACTCTGATATAAAATTATTTGGATTATCCCCCTTTTGTGAACCAATCACACACATTGATATAAACATTTGTCATAAGTTTCAATCTAATCCTTTGAGTAGAAAAAAAGTTATTTGAAAACGTGACGAAAAAGTGTGACGGACAGACAGACAGACAGACGGACAGACAGACAGACAGACAGACAGACAGACAGACGGACGGACGGACGGACAGACGCCGGATAAAAAAAAAAGTAATCCCTAAGTGCCTACCATGCTACGCAGGTGACACAAAAAGTCTAGATTGATGAAAAAATGTTAAGTTATCAATTCCTTCTGGGGCGTTATCTTTGATCATTCAATAGTTTCTAAGATATTTTGGAAAATGCCACAAATTTAAAAAAAAAAAAAATATTGGGACATTCTGAATGAGGTATATGAAAGACTATTTTGAGAATTTAGCTCTGGTTCCAATTTTGCCTTGGGAATGGCTTGAATAATGTTGAAATTTTGCGACAATATTTGAAATTTGACTATTGGTCTGAGTGGAGAAAAGTTTTCACAAGCAGCCATGATGGAAGAGGGTCACATAAAAAACATGCAAATAAAGACATTGACTTCAAACTAGAATTAAGAACTTGACACTATCATTTTTGTAGAAGTGCAAAGTCTTCTTAAGTCTTGTTGAAGCACATTTCTATTAAAATTTGATATGGAATTTGGCAAACAAGTTTTAAATAGGACAACACAAGAACAAATCCTGTGAAACTTGGTTTAGATAGGCTCAGTGGTAAACAAAACTCATAAATTTATTTCGGTGTTGTGTATTTTTCATCAATTGTTCAGTTATATCATGATAATTGACACTTTATTCATCCTTCATGGATATCTAACTAGGATTTTGGACTCTTACCAAAATTTCCCATTCAAATTTATAATTCTGGCGCTCTGACTTCCACACAACAAAGGACATTAGACTATTACAATAGGTCATCTTGAGCACTTTGTGATCTGGCATATTAACAAGAGGGCCAGAACCGCTCCAGTCATTAGGCAAAAATAAACTCACTATTGCCATAAAATGAACAACAGCTCCACCCCTGACGGCCATGTTTTTTTACCAATCAACATGCCTTGAAGGAATCTCATACAGGTTCACCAAAGGAACATTTCCACAAAACGATTTGAAAATTGGCTTCATACTTTTGGAGATATTTTTAAAGTTTTCATTTCATTCATATAAGGCAAAACAGCACAACTTCCTTGCTGCCCTATTTTGTTGACCAATCAACATGGCTTGAAGGAATCTGTTAGAAGGTCACCCAAGGAACACTTGGACAAAATCATTTGAAAATCAGCTTTATACTTTTTGAGAAGAATATTTCTAAAGTTTTCACTATAGCCTTATAAGACGAACAACCCCGCCCTATGGCGACCTTGTTTTTGACCAATCATCAAGGCTTGAATGAATCAGAGGGTCACATAATTATATGAAAATCGGCCAACAAGTTTTGGAGGAGAAGATTTTCTTTCAGCCAGTGAAGCTAACAAGAGGGCCAACCACAGTCAATCACAATAACGTTGTGGTCATGTATGCTATTATCACCAAAACACACATTCTGACAAAATTTCAACATACTCAAATAAAAAATACGTCTTCTAGAGTGTCTTCAATTTGGCCTAGTAACCTAGTTTTTTTTACAGGATATGACCCATATTGAACTTGGCCTAGATATTGTCAAAACAAACATTCTGATAAAGAATCATGCTCCTAAAGCAAAAGATACACTGCTTACAAGATGTTTTTCAAATTTGGCCAAGTGACTTAGTTTTTGACTCGACTTGACCTATAGGGGAACATAGCTTTGATATCATCAAAACACACATTCAAACAAAGATTCAACATGCTCAAATTAAAAATGCTGCATTTAGAGTGTTAACAAGATTTTCCTTTTTTACCAGACATGACCCATATTCAAACATGGCCTAGGTAGCATCAAGACAAATATTCTGACAATGTTTCAAGCTGCTGAAGCAAAAAATGTGGTCTCTTGAGTGTTAACAAGGTTTACTTTCTATTTGGCCTAATTACCTAGTTTATGACCAAACATGACCTATATTTGACCTAAGCCTAGATATCATCAAGACAAACATTCTGACAAAGTTTCAACATGCTCAAGCTAAAAATGCGGCTTCCAGAGTGTTAACAAGATTTTCCTTCAATTTTGCCTAGTGCCCTAGTTTTTGACCCAAATGACCCATATTCGAACGACGGACGATCACAAAAACTCACCTTAAGCACTTTGTGCTCTGGTGAGCTAAAAACTGCATCACTTGGCCAAATTTAAGAAACATCTTATATACTCTTTTGCACTGGTTTATCAAATTACTTGTTAATGTGTTATTTACAGATCAATGTTTTATCAATCAACACATACTGTACACACCATAAAAGGTCGGTCTGAATGGCACACACTATTCTATGATAAGTTGGTTTAAAAATGAATCTGGTCAAGCTTTCGACTAAGACTTGAGCGTGCTGTCTTCCTGTCTTTAAATAATTCTCCTCTTGTCGTTTTATACTGTTTATTTATTGTCAGATGCTTAATTGATAGAATCTATTTTGTTCTGTCTTAGAAAAGCCATGATAGCCTCTTTGTCTGAAAAAGAAAAAAAAACAAAATAAATTGTTTTAACAATTCTTACTAAAGCTTAAGCCCCTTAACCTACAAACAACAAATATACGTTTAACATACAAATACTTATATAATCAAGAATGATGCTCTTCTGACACAATGCATTTACTAAATTAGTTAAAGAGTATTCTGATGGCTCTGCAAGGACAGAGCTAATTATATATAAACAAGAGGGCCATGATGGCCCTGATTTGCTCATCAAAACATCCATTCTTACAAAGTTTCAACATGTTCAACTTAACAAATGGGCAAAAATGGCCCTAAATCGATCACCTTAATGATAGTATAGTAGCAAATGCTACTTCTAATAAAGGTGAAAACTTGATCGAGAATGGGAATGAACTGCAAATGAAACAGCTTATCAGTAAAGGACATTTGTAATAATGCTTTTAAATCTTTAAACAATTTTAAAGATGACCAACACAGGAACATTTCTTTTAAGTTTGGTTGATATTGGTCCATTAGTTCAAGGAAGATGTTGTCTGAAGGTAAAACTCCTTTAACCCCTTTTCTGATGCCATCTGGCAGCTATCTTTTTCAATCAATCAATATGGCTTGAACAATTTATGTTCAGTGTCACTAAAGGAACATTTTTGCTAAACTATCTTAAAATAAAACAAGAACTTTAATAAGAATGGAATCTTAAAGTTTTGCCATTTTGCCCCTTTTCTGATGCCATCAGGTGGCCATGTTTTTTAACCAATCAATTTGGCTTGATTTTTCTTTTGTAGAGGGTCACTCAAGGAACAGTTCTACCAAATTACAAATTATCTTGGAATCAGATACGCTGATTCAGAGAAGAAGAATTTTTAAAAAATGGCATTATTTTCCCTTTCTGATGCCGCAGCAACCAAAGTTCTTTATAGAATTTATATCTTTGAACAACTTTGAAAGAAGATTCCCAGAGTAACATTCCTATTAAGTTTGGCTGAAATTGGTCCAACGGACAAGGAGGAGATGTCATTTGAAGCTTAAAGTTACTTTTACCCCTTTTCTGAT
Source organism: Serripes groenlandicus (assembly GCA_031761405.1). Lineage (NCBI taxonomy): Eukaryota > Metazoa > Mollusca > Bivalvia > Cardiida > Cardiidae > Serripes > Serripes groenlandicus. Next base: position 3,134,761 of record JASEVX010000024.1, read on the forward strand.
GCCACCTGTATGTTATGTCTTTCAACCAAGCGGTACTGCTTGGAACAATTATGTAGAGGCTTACAAAAGGAACATTTTTTCACATTTATCTTGAAATCAGGCAAGCACTTTCATCAAAATCTGACTTAAAAACTAGAATGGAGTGCTCCGCGGAGCACGTGTGTCACCTGCACCTGCTCACTGACAGTGTGACGAAAAAGTGTGACGGACAGACAGACAGACAGACGGACGGACAGACGCCGGACAAAAAAAAAAAATACCTAAGTGCCTACCATGCTACGCAGGGTTACACAAAAATTGTCATTTTGTCCCTCTTCTGATGACGCCTATCAGCCATGTTTTTTAACCAATCGATATGGCTTGAACAATTTGTGTAGAGGGTCGTTCACCCAAGGAACATTTCTGCCTAATTATATTGGAATCTGAAAGCAGATTCAGAAAAGAAGAATTTTAAAGTTCTCCATGGAATAAAAATCTTTGAGCAATTTTAAAAGTGGACCACCAAAGGAACATTCCTGTGCAGTTTGGTTGACATTGATCTTGTGGTTTAAGAGATGATGTTTAAAGCTAAAAGTTAGCGACAGACGAGGGACAGAGGGTGATCAGAATAGATGACCTTGAGCCTTTGGCTCAGGTGATCTAAAAATACATATTCCAGAATGTTGACAAATTTAAATTTGTCCTTGTGACCTAGTTTTTTACCCAACATGACCAATATAATATCAAGACAAACATTCTGACAATGTTTAAATGCTGCAGCAAAAAATGCAGTCACTAGAGTGTAAACAAGATTGTTCCCAAATTTGGCCTAGTGACCTGTTTTTTACCAGACATAACCTATATTTAAACTAAGTCTAGATAAAATCTAGACTAACATTCTGATATGTTTCAACATGCTCAAATTAAAAATGCGGTATTCAGAGTGTAAACAAGATTTTCCTTCAATTTGGTCTAGTGACCTAGCTTTTGACCTGACATGACCCATATTTGATCTTGGCCTATATATCACCAAGACAATTATTCTGACAAAGTTTCAACATACTAAGAACAAGAGGGCCATAATGGCCCTATATCGCTCACCTGATTTAATAGAACTTCAATAGTTTTCAAAGTTTTTACCTTACTATATAGATACATATAAGGAAAACAAGCAATCCCCCAGGTGGCCATGTTTTTCAACGGATCAAAATAAATTGAACAACCTTGGCAGAGGGTCATACAAGGAACATTTGTGCCAAATTATTTTCAAATCGGGCCAGTGATTTAGTACAAGTAGATTTCTTTAAGTTTTCACTATATTACATATATAAGGAAAACAAGCTCTGCCCCCTGACGGCCATGTTTTTCATCAGATCGGAATAATTTCAAAAATCTTGGTAGAGGGTCACCAAAGGAACATTTGTTTTTATTTTTTAAATCGAGCAGGTACTTTTGGACAAGAAGATTTTTAAAGTTTTTACAATGCACATATAAGGAAAATAAGCCACACCCCTGGCGGCCATGTTACAGATCGGATTAATTTAAACAACCTTGGTAGAAGGTCCCCCAAGGAACATTTGTGCCAAATTATCTTTAAATCTGGCAGGTACTTCTGGACAAGAAGATATTTAAAGATTTTACAATTCACATAAATATTAAGAGGAAAACAAGCTCAATCCCCTGGCGGTCATGTTTAACTTGGCGGTCCTGAATAACTTGAACAATCTTGTTAAAAGGTGCCCCAAGGATCATATGTGCAAAATAATTTTCAAATCGGGCCAGTTCTTTTGGACAAGAAGATTTTCAAAAGTTTGGAAATTTTCCCCTTTTCTGAATCCGCAGCAACCAAAGATCTACTTGGAGATTAAATTCTTTGAACAACTTTAAAAGGGGACCTCCTAAGAAACATTCCTGTTATTTTGAAACCCGTCCATTGGTTAGGTAGGAGAAGTTATTTATGGGAAATTGTTAACAGACGTTCGTGCAGATGACGACGACGCCTGATGGTGAGTGATCACAAAAGCTCACCTCGCACTTAGGCTCATATATAAAATATACACATATAACCCTGTACTCTGCATCAAGGGGATTGCATCATTTTTTAAAGCATTAAGGAGACCATTTGTATATTTGTTATTATTTAGGATTTTAACATTTTTAAGCACAGATGTGGACAGATAGTGTATATATGTCGAGATTTGTTTTCCTAAAAACATAATACACACATTATATATATAAATTATTTTCTTGTTTTAATATAAAACCTACTTGAAGGAGACCAATGTATATATATTTACATAATCTGAAACACGGTTTATGGAGACCAGTGCATACATATACAACCCCACACTGCATAAAGGAGACCATTTGTATATGTGTTATTACTTGTTATCACATAAATACCCTTATTTTCAAGTTGAGAACAAATCACGGAACAACGATATCCAACATGTGTGATAACAAAAACACGTCATACACGCGACTACTGATGACGTCATTTTGACCTTTATCTTTATTATGTTTATTGTTAAGTTGTTAAATTTTACACATTGAAAAATGCAATAATACGTTATTTTGAATAAATAACGAGTCTTAATTGTTTAATACATTGTTGTTTTTTTTCCTTCTTATTCAAAAATGATGAGGACTACTTTTTTATGCGGTGAATCACAAGTTCTTATGAAGAATATGCTATTCGGTCTTTGTTTTGATGTTGTCAATATTTTTCATTTAAAACACACTGTTTAGGTGATAAAAAGAATTCATCACTCGTTTTTCTTTGGAGAAGATTTCTTAAATTCGTCTCGAAAAAGAGAGTTATTAACCTCGCCAAGAGGCTCGGTTAATAACCGTCTTTTTCTAGACTCATTTAAGAAATCTTGATCTCCAAAGAAAACTCATGATGGATCCTATATGTCTATCTTTGCGATTTTTAACATTTTTAAGCACATATGTAGACAGATAGTGTATAGGATCTATGAGATTTGTTTTACAAAAAAAAAAAATACACAAAATATATATATATATAAATTTTCTGGTCTCCTTAATATTTTTAATATAAAACCTACTTTAAGGAGACCAATGTATATATATTCCTATAATCTGAAACATGGTTTATGGAGACCAGTGCATACATATACAACCCTACACACTGCATAAAGGAGACCATTTGTATATGTGTTATTACTTGGTCTATCTTTGCGATTTTTAACATGTTTAAGCACATAATATTATGTAGACAGATAGTGTATAGGATCTGTGAGATTTGTTTTACAAAAAAAAAAATACACAAAATATATATATAAATTTTCTGGTCTCCTTAATATTTTTAATATAAAACCTACTTTAAGGAGACCAATGTATATATATTCCTATAATCTGAAACATGGTTTATGGAGATCAGTGCATACATATACAACCCTACACACTGCATAAAGGAGACCATTTGTATATGTGTTATTACTTGGTCTATCTTTGCGATTTTTAACATTTTTAAGCACATAATATTATGTAGATGCCCTAAATCGATCACCTAATTGATAGTAAATAAGTAGCAAATATTTAACTGCAAATATCTGGGAAAATTTTATCAGGGAGTGCAAATGAAACTGCAAAGGACTGGACACTTCTCAAGAAACAGCTTATCAGTAAAGGCCTTTTATATCTTGAAATCTAACAAGAACTTTAATAAGAATGGAATTATAAAGTTTTTGTCATTTTGCACCTTTCCTGATGCCGCCTTGCTGCCCTGTTTTTCAACGAAATCAATATGGCTTCAACAGTTTATTTAGAGGGTCACTTAAGGAACATTTCTACCAAATTATCTTGCAATCGCACAAGTAGATTATGGAGGACAGGATTTTAAAATTTGGGTATTTTTCTCACTTTCTGATGCCGGAGCAACCAAAGTTATCAATGGAATTTAAATCTTTGAACAATTTTGAAAGAGGACCACCAAAGGAACATTCTTGTGATGTTTTGTGGAAATTGGTCTATTGGAATGGTAGGAGTTGGTTGTCATTTGTAGCTAAAAGTTCAATTTACCCCTTTTGTGATGACGCCTGGTTGATATGATTGTGTAACCAATCAAAACGGCTTAAACAAATTAAAAAGAGGATCATTACAGTAAGATTCGTATTATATTTTCTTAAAATCAGACAAACACTTTCATAAAAATGGAATTTTCAAATTTTGTCATTTTGCCCCTTTTCTGATGCCGCCTGACTGCCATGTTTTTCGACCAATCAGTATGGCTTGAACAATTTTTATAGAGGGTCACCCAAGGAACATTTCTACCAAATTATATTTGAATCTGACAAGCAGATTCGGAGGAGAAGATTTTTAAAGTTAGGACATTTTGTCCCCTTTCTGATGCCGCAGCAACCAAAGTTCTCATTGGAATTTTAATCTTTAAACAATTTTGAAAGAAGACCACCAAAAGAACATTCCTGTGATGTTTTGTGGAAATTGGTCTATTAGAATGGTAGGAGTTGGTTGTCATTTATAGCTAAAAGTTCAATTTACCCCTTTTGCGATGACGCCTGGTTGCTATGATTGTGCAACCAATCAAAACGGCTTAAACAAATTAAATAGAGGATCATTACAGTAAGATTCGTATTATATTTTCTTAAAATCAGACAAGCACTTTCATAAAAATTGAATTTTCAAATTTTGTCATTTTGCCCCTTTTCTGATGCCGCCTGACTGCCATGTTTTTCGACCAATCAGTATGGCTTGAACAATTTTTATAGAGGGTCACCCAAGGAACATTTCTACCAAATTATATTTGAATCTGACAAGCAGATTCGGAGGAGAAGATTTTTAAAGTTTGGACATTTTGTCCCCTTTCTGATGCCGCAGCAACCAAAGTTCTCAATGGAATTTAAATCTTTGAACAATTTTGAAAGAGGCCAACCAGAGGAACAGTCCTGTGATGTTTCACGGAAATTGTCCTTGGAGTTTGGGAGGAGATGATGTTTAAAGCTAAAAGTTAACACCAGACGGACGACGGACAAAAAGTGATCAGAATAGCTCACCTTGAGCCTTCGGCTCAGGTGATCTAAAAAAAAAATACACAAAATATATATATAAATTTTCTGGTCTCCTTAATATTTTTAATATAAAACCTACTTTAAGGAGACCAATGTATATATATTCCTATAATCTGAAACATGGTTTATGGAGACAAATATCACAAATCTGAAGACGACAACTTTGAAAACATATAGGCAAAAACATGAAAAATATCCATGAATACAGGTTTAAATATTAAATATGAAGAGTTGGAAACTTTGTGGTGAAAGGAGAAATAGATTATCATGAGCAATTTCTCCTACTGCCACAATGTTTCCAAAAGTAGTATGCTGCATGGGCATCAGGAAGTGTCTATATGTGGGAAAGGCATAATGCGACCAATGTGTATATATTCCTATAATATAAAACATGGTTTATGGAGACCAGGACATATACATAAATATAACCCTGGACTATGTATTAAGGAGACCGCATATTAATTTCTGTATTAAGGAGACCATTTGAAAACTAGTATATATTTGAGACAGTTGTCTACAGACATTCATTTTAGAGTCAACAAACTACACAATAAATAAATGGTTTCTCATGGTTACTAAGTTCCATACAAGAGGGCCATGATGGCCCTAGATCACTCGCCTTAATTATACAATGTACTGCAATGCAAAACACATCAAGACAATTATTCTGAATGCAACCTCCACAGTGTTAACAAGATTTTCCTTCATTTGGTCTAGTGATCTATATTTTTTTTTACCTGATATGACCCATATTCCAACATGGACTAGATATCATCAAGACAACATTCTGACAAAGTTTCAACTTGCTCGAAGTAAAAATGCGGCCTCCAGAGTTTGAACAATATTTTCCTGTATTGACCTTGTTTCTGACCCAATATCGCCCATATTCGAACTTGACCTAGATATAATTCAGACAAAAATTCTGACAAAATTTCAAGCTGCTGAAGCAAAAAATGCGGTATCCAAAGTCTTAACAAGATTTTCCTTCAATTTGGCCTAGTGACCTAGTTTTTGACCCATATTTGAACTTGGCTTAGATATCATTTAAATAAACATTCTCATCAAATGTCAAGCTGCTGTATCAAAAAATGCGTCTTCTACAGAGTTACCTAGTTTCTGACCATACTCGAACTTGATCTAGATATCTTTAAGACAACCATTCTGACACAATTTCAAACTTGTGAAGCAAATAATGCGGCATCTAGAGTGTTAACAAGATTTTCCTTCAATTTGACCTAGTGACCTACTTTTTGACTCAACATGACCCATGTTCGAACTTGACTTACATATCATGAAGACAAACATTCTGATAAAGTTTCATCATGCTCAAGTTAAAAATGCAGTGTTAACAAGATTTCCTTTCAATTTTGCGTAGTGACAATGTTTTTAACCCTGCATGACCCATATTCAAACTTGGCCTAGATGTTATTTGATAAACATTCTGACCAAATTTCAAGCAGCTGTATCCAAAAAGGCGGCTTCTAAAGAGTTAACAAAATTTTCCTTCAATTTGACCTAGTGACCTACTTTTTGACCCAACATGACCCATGTTCGAACTTGACCTACATATCATCAAGACAAACATTCTGATAAAGATTCAACATACTCAAGTTAAAATTTGGCCTCTAGAGGGTTAACAAGATAACCCTTCAATTTGGCCTAGTGACCTAGTTTTTGACCCGACATGATCTATATCCAAACTTGGCCTAGATATTATTCAGCTCAACATTCTGACTAAATTTCAAGCTGCTGAAGCAAACAATGCGGCTTCTACAGTGTTAACACAATTTCCCTTCAATTTGACCTAGTGACCTAGATACTGACCCAATATGACCCATATTCAAACTTGACCTAGAAATGTTTAAGACAAACATTCTGACAAAAGTTCAAACTTCTGAAGCAAAGATTGCGGCCTTTGGAGTGTTAACAAGATTTTCCTTCAATTTGACCTAGTGACCTACTTTTTGACCCGACATAGCCCATGTTCGAACTTGACTTACATATCATCAAGACAAACATTCTGATAAAGTTTCAACATGCTCAAGTTGAAAATGTGGCCGACACAGTGTTAACAAGATTTCCCTTCAATTTTACCTAGTGACCTAGATTTTACCTCACATGGCCCTGTTTCGCACTTGTCCAAGATTTGATGGAGATGAATGTTCTGATAAACTTTCATGAAGATCGGATGCAAAAATGTAGCCTCTAGAGTGTTAACAAGCTCAAATGTTGACGGACGCCGGACAAAATGTGATCACAATAGCTCACCTTGCACTACGTGCATAGGTGAGCTAAAAACACAGGCAGCTCCGCCGAAACAAATAGTTCTAAGCAGAGTAATTTTCACGCCAAACTGATGATGTGATCAAAGAACTTAAAGCACTATTTGGACAGTTGTGTTGGTATTTGTAGTTACGGTCAGACAGGCGGTAGCATGTGCATATACACAAGAGATGTTTGTCAATATGAATGCCTTCATTTACCAATGAGGTTAGTCACTTTGAAAAAGCAGTTTAATTTTAGAATGCCCATGGGTTTTTGAATTGAATATGTCAATAACATTCAGACCAGATACCATTATAACCACTGCCAGGTTTACAATGCTCGTGTGAGGTTGATAATCACACACAGAAATTAGCCAGCATAATAATATAGATTTAAGTGTGAAAATCTGCAGGATGTAACATAACTGATGGTCATTAAAGGTAGTAAAAGACAATTTACAAAGTTTTCTTTGAAATTATTAATAAACACAATCCTTCAATTTGGCTTGTGACCTAGTTTTTGACCTCCAATGCATCAATTTCAAACTTGACCTAGCTCTTTCATCAAGACAAACATTCTGACTAAGTTTCAAGCTGCTGGAGCAAAGAATGCGGTCTGTAGAGTGTTAACAAGATTTTCATTCAATTTGGTCTACTGACCTAGTTTATGACCAGACATGACTTATATTTAATTTTAGCCTAGATACATCTTCTGACAAAGTTTCAACTACATGCTAAAGATAAAAGTGCTGCCTCCAACAATATTTTCCTTCAAATTGACCTTGTGACCTAGTTTTTGACCTCATATGACACAGTTTTGAACTTGGCCTAGAGATCATCAAGACAACCATTCTAACAGTTTCAAGCTGCCGGAGCAAAAAATTATATCTCTAAAGTGTTAATAAGATTTTCCTTCAATTTGATCTTTTTTTTACCTATCATGACCCAGTTTCAAACTTAGTCAAGATTTGATTGAGATGTATGTTATGATAAACTTTCATGAAGATTTGATGTAAAATATAGCCTCTAGAGAGTTAACAAGGCAATTGTTGACGAGACTTGAAGCACAGACACAATGTGATCACAAAAGCTCACCTTGAGCACTTCCTGCATATGTGAGCTAAAAGTAGCAAACAAGAGTTATTTTCCTTGTATTGTACCATTCTCCTGATCAGTGCGTATAAATAGTTGAAATCAAAACCAAAACAAAGTTATTACTAATTGATGCATATCATGAAGGTCAAATTGACAGATAGAGTTGTCTCTCTGCCTTACATTCCCAGCTACACACAAAAAATGTTGGATGTATCTTATGAAGCGAAAAAAGCATTAGATATCAAAAAGACTTCAAGTTGTACCTGGTACCTACTTGTCAAACAGCCGTTGTTTATTCCTCTTTACATTTATTGAAATGTCTTCTAAACAATTCTGTATCTTTGTCTGACCATTTAACTACAAAAGATTAAGTCAAATAAAATAACATTTTTACAGCCACAGAACTTGTACTGATGTATGTGTCGTGATTCTCCAAATATTATGGAAATGCAAAGCAAATAAAAACCATACTTTAACCCTTTCTCAAAAATCACAAATCTGAAGAAGACTAATTTGAAAACATATAGGCAAAAACATGAAAAATCTCAATGAAAAAGGGTTTAATTATTAAATATGAGGAGTTGAAAACTTTGTGGCGAAAGGTGAAATAGATTATAATTCATGAGCAATTTCTCCTATTGCCACAATGTTTCCAAAAGTAGTATGCTGCATGGGCATCAGAAAGTGTCTATATGTGGGAAAGGCATAAGGAGACCAATGTGTATATATTCCTATAATATGAAACATGGTTTATGGAGACCAGTACATATATAATATAACCCTGGACTATGTATTAAGGAGACCGCATATTTTTTTCTGTATTAAGGAGACCATTTGAAAACTAGTATATTTGAGACAGTTGTCGACAGACATTCGTTCCAGAGTCAACAACAGTCAAATGAAATAACATTTTTAACAGCCACAGAACTTGTATTGATGTTTGTGTCGTGATTCTCTAAATATTATGGAAATGCAAAGCAAATGATCTAAGTGAATTATTTTTTAGATCTCAATCTATCTAAAATTAGAATGAATTCAGTCTTTATTTGAAACATTAGGGCAATGATGATCCTTAATAGCTCACATGAGTTATGCAAATCACATAGTCAATCAAAATATCTCATTTTGCAGTCAGGTAGGCTATGCCAGAAAGTTAAAAAGATATCCCCTCAATTTTGCATAGTGACCTTGTTTTTGAAACAACATGACCCATGTTAAAACTTTGCCTAGATATCATCAAGACAATTATTTTGACAAAATTTCAACATGCTCACATTTAAAATACACTTCCAGAGTGACCTAGTTATTGACCCTACATTACCCATATTAAAACTTGGCATAGATATTACCAGGACAAACATTCTGACAAAGTTTCTAGCTGCTGAAGCAAAAAAGCACTATCTAGAGTGTTTAAAAGATTTTTTCTCAAATGTGGTCTAGTGACCTAGTATTTGACTGGAGATAATTTATATTCAAAACAAGAGATGTTTGTCAAACATTATACACCATATATACATTGAGCACCATGTTGTCAGGAATATTTGGACGATTTTTGACTCAATGACCTCAAAATCAATAGAGGTCATCTACTGGTCACCCTCAGCCTCCATGTCAAGTTTGAGGGCCATGGGTGCAGCCAATGTCAAGTTATCACTCAGACAAGCTTTTTGTGTTCCTTGACCTTGACCTTGGACCCAATGACCATAACATCAATATATGGGGTCATCTACTGGTCAACACCATCTTCCATGTCAAATTTGAGGGCCATGTTGTGCAGGCAATGTCGAGTTATCACTCGGAAAAGCTTTTCAGGTTCAAGGTCAGTGACCTTGACCTTTGACCCAATGACTTTAAAATCCATAGGGGTCATCTACTGGTCACCCCCAGCCTCCATGTCAAGTTTGAGGGCCATGGATGCAGGCAATGTTGAGTTATGACTCAGACAAGCTTTTCAGGTTCATGGTCACTGTAACCTTGACCTTTGACCCAATGACCTAAAAATCAATAGGTGTCATCTACTGGTCTGGCCAAGCCTCCATATCAAGTTTAAGGACCATGGGTGCAGACAATGTCAAGTTATCACTCGGACAAGCTTTTCAGGTTCAAGGTCACTGTAACCTTGACCTTTGACCCAATGACCTAAAAATCAATAGGGGTCATCTACTGGTCACTCCCAGCCTCCATGTCAAGTTTGAGGGCCATGGGTGAAGGCAATGTTGATTTATCACTCAGACAAGATTTTCGAGTTCAAGGTCGATGACTGAGACCTTGACCTTTGAAATGATGACCTCAAAATCAATGGGGTTCGTCTACTGGTCATCCCCAACCTCCAAGTAAAGTTTGAGGACTATAGGTCCAGGCATTGTTGAGTTATCACTCGGAAACTTTGGTCTACCGAAGGACCGACCGACATGTGCAAAGCAATGATACCCCTCTTCTTCGAAGGGGGCATAATTAGCATAGATATCTTCCAGACAATAATTCTGACAAAGTCTCAATATGCTCAAATTAGAAATGTGGATTTTAGGGTGTTAAAAATATTTTCCTTCAATTTGACCTTGTGACCTAGGTTTTGACACAACAGTACACATATTCAAACTTGTTCTAGATATTATGAAGACAAACATTCTGACAAAATTTCAATATGCTGAAGCAAAAACTACAGTCTCTATATTGTTAACAAGATTGTTCTTCAATTTGGCCTTGTGACCTAATTTTTGACTGGACATGACCTATATATATATTCAATTTGACCTTGTGACCTAACTTTTGACCTCACATGATCCAGTTTCAAACTTTGCCAAGATTTGATGGAGATGTATGTTCTGATACACTGTCATGAAGATTGGATGTAAAATGCTGTACTGTAGAGTGTTAACAAGGCAATTGTTGATTACAAAAAACAGACAAAATGTGATCACAACAGCTCACCTTGAGCACTTTTTGCACCTGTAGGTGAGCTAAAAAAATAAAAATATTTTCAAAACGATTTCTTTAAGATTAACATGAAATAAAATGATTACATGTAGATGTTGTATCTGAAAATATTTGATGGTTCCACACATCGTTTTATTTTTAAAAACTTGATTAATATTCTAGCCTACTTGCATTATTTAAACATCTTTACAAATGTGCGAATTACACGAACAACAAACTATCAAATACAATATAAAATCCAAAATACCAAAACAGACATTTTCAACAATTATACACTAAAATACGTCATTTTATAATAATTTGGTTGCATAAATTAGTTGACATAAAAACAATGAATTACATATTTTGTAATCTTTGATGTATATGGGTGTTTCATGTAACCCAGGAATCATATTATCTACCATAAATAGTGATTGCCCCTCTTTTCACAATGTTTAGGATATACATCCAATGAAACAACATTAATCATTAGTTAAGTTTTGTTCTTGGACGAATGGGGTCATTTTAGTCTCGCCGCGACAAAGTATCGAAATAGAGACTTAGGTGTTATCAAAAGGTAAAATTATCAATTTGTTGAGGGCTGCAAGCAAAGAAGGTATAGCAAAGATAAAATTTGAGCAAATAAGGTTGCCTCATACCTTTATCTTGAGCATGTTAATCTCATCCAATGAACTTCAGTGGAATTAAAGGCACATTCTCATCTGAAATATGGTAAAATTGATAAATGCCGATACATCATCAATAGAAGTGAGCGAAAGTCAATAAGAATGGTTATGTAAACATGACACAATTGGGAATTCTGCATGATTTTAAAGACTTTTGCCATTGGAAATTGGTCAGGATATCTGACCCATAGGATGCGTAGATAAGGGCCTACCAGCACTGTTGAAAAGCTAATCAGAATAGCTCATACTATTCTGAAAATAGTTTTAAAGGTATCAGAAACTATTTGATGAGGACTGAGTTGAAAGAAAATCTAACAAGCAGTATAAGTTGAGTGAATAAGGTTACTTCATACACGTATATATCTTGAGTATCTAATAATCTTTTATGAACTGTGACAGGTCTAAAGACATGTTCTTCTCTGAAAAATGGTAAACGAATAGTGAACATGAACAAGAGGGCCAAGATGGCCCTAAATCGATCACCTAAATGATAGTAAATAAGCAGCAAATATTTAACTGCAAATATCTGTGAAAATTTGATAAAGAGTTCAAATGAAACTGCAAGGAGTGGACACTTAATTAGGTAGAGAAATAGTTCATCAGTAAAAGCCATTTGTATCTTGAAATCTAACAAGAACTTTAATAAGAATGGAATTATAAAGTTTTGTCATTTTGCACCTTTCCTGATGCCGCTTTGCTGCCCTGTTTGTCAACGAAATCAATATGGCTTGAACAGTTTTTGTAGAGTCACTCAAAGAACATTTCTGCCAAATTATCTTGGAATCTGACAAATGGATTATGGAGAGAGATGTTTTTAAAGTTTGGGCATTTTTCTCAATTTCTGATGCCGCAGCAACCAAAGTTCTACACAGAATGTAAGTCTTTGAACAATTTTGAAAGAGGACCATCAAAGGAACATTCCTGTGAAGTTACGTTGAAATTGGTCGTGTGGAATGGTAGGAGTTGTCATTTGTAGCTAAAAGTTTAATTTACCCCTTTTGTGATGACGCGAGGTTGCTATGATTTTTTAACCAATCAATACGGCTTGAACAAATTAAGAAGAGGATCACTGAAGTAAGATTCCTATTCATTTTTCTTAATATCAGACAAGGAATTTAAAAAAATTGGAATTTCCAAATTTTGTCATTTTGCCCCTTTTCTGATGCCTCCTGATTGCCATGTTTTCAAGCAAACAGTATGCCTTGAACAGTCTTTGTAGAGGGTCACCCAAGGAACATTTCTACCAAACTATATTGGAATCTGACATGCAGATTCAGAGGAGAAGACTTATAAAGTTAGGACATTTTGCCCCCTTTCTGATGCCGCAGCAACCAAAGTTCTTAATGGAATTTAAATCTTTGAACAATTTTGAAAGAGGGCCACCAAAGGAACATTCCTGTGAAGTTTGGATGAAATTAGTCCTGTGGTGTAGGAGGAGATGATGTTTAAAGCTAAAAGTTAACGCCGGACGCCGGACGACAGACGCCGGACGAAAAGTGATCAGAATAGCTCACCTTGAGCCTTTGGCTCTAGGTGATCTAAAAATATACTCAACTTGACATCAATGTTTTTTTCAATAAGCCTTTTTTTTTCTAACCAAATTATTAGCATCAGTCATTTTGTTGTTAACAAGATACTGAAATCATTTTTAAAATCTAAAAATAGCATTTGACTATATATTGACATTAAGGTACATTTCCTATTCTACAGCCCGAGACATCACTGAGATGACATTTGGTTTTTAATTATTCAACATATTTTGCTGTATAAATTAATGACAAAGTGCCTTATGCGTACAAGAGAGAAAAAAAAAATTCCTTTCGAAAAAAGCGTAGTTTTGTGTTTTTACGTCATGGTAAGGCATTCGGAACAAAACATGGCACACCAAGCCGACCGATCGTAGAAAATAGCTGGAGATAAAAAACAAGAGGCCCAAGAGGGCCAGTATCGCTCCACGGCCATTAGGCAAAAATTAAATCTCCAAGCAGCCCCACCCCCTGATGGCCATGTTTTTGACCAATCAACATGGCTTGAAGGAATCTGATAGAGGGTCACCCTTGGAACATTTCTACAAAATTATTTCAAAATCAGCCTGAAACTTTCGGAAGATTTTTTAAGTTTTAACTAAAGCCATATAAGGCAAAATAGCCCCGCCCCCTGGCGGCCATAGTTTTTGACCAATCAACATGGCTTGAAGGAATCTGATAGAGGGTCTTCCAAGGAACATTTCCACAAAATTATTTGACAATTGGCCAAATACTTTTGAAGGAGAAGATTTTTTAAGTTTTCACTATAGCCATATAAGGCAAAATAGCCCCGCCCCCTGGCGGCCATGTTTTTCGACTAATCAACTTGGCTTGTAGGAATCTGATAGAGGGTCACCCAAGGAACATTTCTACAAAATTATTTGAAAATCAGCCTGACATTTTCGCAGTAGAAGATTTTCACTTTAGCCATATAAGGCAAAATAGCCCCGCCCTCTGGCGGCCATGTTTTTTGGCCAATCAACATGGCTTGAAGGAATCTGATAGAGGGTCTCCCAAGGAACATTTCTACAAAAAAAATTGAAAATTGGCCAAACACTTTCGGAGGAGAAGATTTTTTAAGTTTTCACTATAGCCATATAAGGCAAAATAACCCCGCCCCCTGGCAGCCATAGTTTTCGACCAATCAACATGGCTTGAAGGAATCTGATAGAGGGTCTTCCAGGGAACATTTCCACAACATTATTTGACAATTGGCCAAACTTTTTTGAAGGAGAAGATTTTTTAAGTTTTCACTATAGCCATATAAGGCAAAATAGCCCCGCCCCGCCCCCTGGCGGCCATGTTTTTCGACTAATCAACTTGGCTTGTAGGAATCTGATAGAGGGTCACCCAAGGAACATTTCTACAAAATTATTTGAAAATCAGCCTGACATTTTCGGAGTAGAAGATTTTCACTTTAGCCATATAAGGCAAAATAGCCCCGCCGTCTGGCGGCCATGTGTTTTGGCCAATCAACATGGCTTGAAGGAATCTGATAGAGGGTCTCCCAAGGAACATTTCTACAAAAAAAATTGAAAATTGGCCAAACACTTTCGGAGGAGAAGATTTTTTAAGTTTTCACTATAGCCATATAAGGCAAAATAACCCCGCCCCCTGGCAGCCATAGTTTTCGACCAATCAACATGGCTTGAAGGAATCTGATAGAGGGTCTTCCAGGGAACATTTCCACAACATTATTTGACAATTGGCCAAACTCTTTTGAAGGAGAAGATTTTTTAAGTTTTCACTATAGCCATATAAGGCAAAATAGCCCCGCCCCGCCCCCTGGCGGCCATGTTTTTCAACTAATCAACTTGGCTTGTATGAATCTGATAGAGGGTCACCCAAGGAACATTTCTACAAAATTATTTGAAAATTGGCTTGACATTTTCAGAGTAGAAGATTTTTTTAAGTTTTCACTTTAGCCATATAAGGCAAAATAGCCCCGCCCTCTGGCGGCCATGTTTTTCGACCAATCAACATGGCTTGAAGGAATCTGATAGAGGGTCTCCCAAGGAACATTTCTACAAAAAAAAATGAAAATTGGCCAAACACTTTCGGAGGAGAAGATTTTTTAAGTTTTCACTATAGCCATATAAGGCAAAATAACCCCGACCCCTGGCAGCCATGTTTTTCGACCAATCAACATTTCTTGAAGGAATCTGATAGAGGGTCACCCAAGGAATATTTCTACAAAATTATTTGAAAATCGGCCCGACACTTTCGGAGAAGAAGATTTTTTAAGTTTTCACTATTTTTTTCTTTTGGTTGCCATGGAAACCAGAATTCTGGATGGATAAAAAAAAATTGAAGGAATTTAGGAAAGGACATTGAGAGGATGCTTCCTATGAAGTTTCAACCAAATTGGCCAAGTGGTTAGGGAGGAGAAGTCGTTTAAAGGAAAAGTTAACGCATGCACGCACGACGGACAATTCGCCATGACATAAGCTCGCCAGTGGAGCTAAAAATCAGCGCGCAAATCCTGAATACAGAATACTTACCATGTTTTATAGCTGTAAAATAAGTAATATATAATTGCCCTATGATAATAGTGCATTCAAATGATATGACACTTCTTAACAAGAGGCCCAAGAGGGCCAGTATCGCTCCACGGCCATAAGGCAAAAATAAAATCTCCAAACAGCCCTGCCCCGTGGTGGCTATTTTTTTTACCAACCACCATGGCTTAAAGGAATCTTGTAGAGTGTCACCAAAGGAATGTTTCTGCAAAATTATTTGAAAATATGCCTGACACTTTCGGAGGAGAAGATTTTTTAAGTTTTCACTATGGTCATATAAGTCAAAATAGCCCCGCCCTCTGGCGGCCATGTTTTTCGACCAATCAACATGGCTTGAAGGAATCTGATAGAGGGTCACCCAATGAACATTTCTACAAAATTATTTGAAAATCGGCTGAACACTTTCGGAGAAGAAGATGTTTTAAGTTTTCACTATAGCTATATAACGCAAAAAAGCCCCGCCCCCTGGCGGCCATGTTTTTCGCCCAATCAACATTTCTTGAAGGAATCTAATTAAGGTTCACACAAGGAACATTTCTACAAAATTATTTGAAAATCGGCCTGACACTTTTGGAGGAGAAGATTTTTTAAGTTTGCTCTTTAGCCATATAGGCAAAATAGCCCCGCCCTGTGACGGCCATGTTTTTTTACCAATCAACATGACTTGAAGGAATCTGATAGAAGGTCACCCACGGAACATTTCTACATAATTATTTGAAAATCTGCTGAACACTTTTTGAGAAGAAGATTATTTAAGTTTTCACTATAGCTATATAAGGCAAAAAAGCCCCGCCCCCTGGCGGCCATGTTTTTCGCCCAATCAAAATTTCTTGAAGGAATCTAATAAAGGGTCACCCAAGGAACATTTCTACAAAATTATTTGAAAATCGGCCTGACACTTTCGGAGAAGAAGATTTTTTTAAGTTCTCACTATTTTTTTCTTTCGGTTGCCATGGAAACCAGAATTTTGAATGGATCAAAAAAATTTGAAGGAATTTAGTAGAGGACATTGAGAGGATGCTTCCCATGAAGTTTCAACCAAATTGGCCAAGTGGTTAGGGAGAAGAAGTCGTTTAAAGGAAAAAGTTAACGCACGCACGCACGCACGGACGCACGACGGACAATTCGCCATGACATAAGCTCGACTGGCTTTCAGCCAGTGGAGCTAAAAATGGAAAAAACATCTGATTTACGAGTTTTTACTCAGCCCTATATCTCGCTAATAATTCCATTAACTCTAATGCAATTTGGTACATAAATTGCTTTGATAACCTTCATTTAACTTGCCCCCAGTCACTGCGTTACGGTCATGGTCGAGTGCTCTTAGGCAAGGCACATTTCCTAGCCTGGTTTATATACCCAGGGATCATGAATAAGAGAACTTTTGCAGTGATATAACTGAAATAATGTTGAAATGGCAAAAAAACACACTTACATTCCCCTAAGCACCAGCAATGCTGAAAAAAGTAAATGATTTTATCAATTGCTCACCAAATGCAATGTCCTATTCTCATCAGGTTCTGTCTCTTCAAGACACCAAGTTGAAACTATTTTGTCAATAAGGCCATTTTTGTTCAAAACCAGCTTTGTAAAAAACTCAGCCCTTCATCTGGCATAAATTTCATTATCTAGAAAGAAACATTATACAAATAATAATGAAAGCTCATAATACAATGTTACTGACTTAGAACTGTCTTGGTTACAAAAGATATATGCTAAAAACAATAGATGTATGATAATTAACCCTTAACCCTTTCCCTCATGCAGAGGCCTCTGCAGCAAACGACTTTTGAAAATGAAAAAATTCTCCTTTTGCCAATTTGTTTTCAGCTTTAAATATTCAATAGAAATACCAACATTGAAAAAGATTTATTTAAATTTTCCCTAATTTTCTTTTTAAATTGACTCATATATTTGTTAATAAATTTAACATTGTGTTTATAACATAACTTACTGCAGAATACTTTACTTACTGGGGTTGGATATGATTTTGGGGTTTAATGTTGTTATCAACAATTTTTCAGTCATATCAACATGGCCAGTTCACCTACACATGTGTTTCTTGGCTTTCTCATATCAGAACTCCATAACTCTTTTGAAGCAACAGGTTGCTTTTCCATATAGACCGAGATCATTAGTTGAAGACAAATGATGCATGTCACATTGACTTTTGTAAAATGTCAGAAAGAATGTTGGCCAAGCTAGGATTCAAACTCAGAACCCCTGCATAGCTACCGGGGCTCAGCTGTGTTTCAAATGAAAGCACTGAAAGAAAGTTTGATAGGTAGCCAGGCCATTTCAATGACTTTTGTTGGTGGCTGATAAAAATGACTTTTGTAACGTTAAAGTAAATGAAGCAATATTCAACGTCAATAAGTTCTCCTTTTTACCATTATATTTTCAACTTTATTCAAAAATAATCATTCACTTACAGAGATTTTCCATATATTTGCGTCCATATTTTTTTAGCTGCAATTTTTGTTGTAATTGTGAAAAAAGGTTTTAATTTTATAATGTGGTAAATGCACATGATTAATGACAGAAGACCAAGCAATCTATTTGAGATATAAGGAGGGGGATTGTGCTTATTCTCACACACTGTTTTGAATATTCCCCTCTAAATGTATATGGAAGGGGGATTTTTTTTACAAAGACAAAGAAGAAAAAATGCTTCAATTTGTTAATAAAATCAATTTCCAAATATAATTCCCCCCTTGTTTTCCAATCCTTGATTGGACACTGAGCCCAAATAAAAGAATCTAGCAACTTATTTATTTTATTTGACCCCTTTACGACATCTAGACACTTTCTGATGCGACTGCAGCAGATGATTTTGAAAACATTGTGGCAAAAAGAGGAATTGCTCATAATGAGCAATTTATCCTTTTGCCACATTATTTTCAACTCTTTTAAATTATCATAGCCTCAGGTTTACCATATTCTTAACCAGAATGATGTTTTCTAAGCCGTCTGCTGCGGATTAGTCATTATGTGGGAAAGGGTTAAAAGTGTTAGGTAGCAGGGCTCCAGATAATTTTTTGGCAAGAGGAGTAATTACTCATGAAAATTTTGAGTGATGAGTAACGCCCATAGTACCATGAGTATTTTGATAAAGCCATTTTAGAGGTGGGTCGGTAGGTCGGAAAAATATTTTATTTTTTTTGGAGGGGAGGATTAATAAACTAATATGAATGTTGAATGACATATAAATCGTACACGCTGCCCTGTTTCAGTGACTGACCTAAATCGGTGACCTTGTTGTTTTGCATATTCTTCAATTTGAAGAGTTTTATGGTATCAATGTTTTTTGTGGTCTCAAGTGTAAACATATAAATACAGCAATGATTTTTTGGATAGATCACAGCCCTTGTTATCATGTAGGGGGTGGGGTACGTGTGCTTTAAGTGCAAAAATACAACTTGGGAAACCCAAAATATACACGTGACCATTCCAGCCAATCGTATTTGCGATATGTAAATCAAAACTAATTTTAGACTTACGAAAGCCCAAATGTAATGCGGTAAACGTCATCAATATTGAGGCCGTTGAATAGGAATGCACACAAGACATGTATCGATTGTATCGATTGTAAACTTCCGCTAATATTGAAAAAAGTATACTCCCAGCCACTCGGTAAATCTCGAAAATTAACTGCAGTTACCGCGATTTGTCAAAGACATTCGACGATTAGAAATCAGGGCTCTCACGAGGGGGCGATTTGGGCGAAGTGGTCGCCTAAAAGTTTCTGACTTCGCCCATTCACTCGATCAAAGCGAAGTCGACTTCGCCCAAAATCTCAGTCAAAGCGAAGTTGACTTCGCCGACAATTTTGTCCTAGCATCGGACACTGTTAAAATGATCACGGTCACGCACCATGTCGAATCGATGTAGGCCTATACAGTTCGATATACACAGTTGCGTAATCAGTTATTTGACAACTGAGAGTGTATATCCATTAAAAGCTGAAGAATCGAATCATTTAACACACACAATGACGTAGAACCAATCAAAATCGTGCACTTTAGTCCAATTTGCATAATCAAAGTACCGATTGTCATATCAAATAGTATGACGCCCCCTGATAAAACATTAAATACGTATCCGATGTAAATTAGATGGAAGTCGAATTATGTTTTAACCCTTTCAATAGTATATAAATAATATTATGAATCTATTCATGGTTTAATGAGATAATCGTCTTCAATAATTGAGAAAATGAGATTTTTTAGAGATTTTTTTAGGGGTTTCATAATAAATGCTGTAGCATGGGGGTGTCATACTATTTGGAATTAACCAATCAAAAGACAATACCTCAATTCTATTTGTAAAGAGTGTGTATGTTTAGCCGATACAAATAATTTACGTTGTTTATGACACTTACGACAGACTAATTTACAAAATGCCTGAAACCTTTACACGGCGAGTAAAATGTAGCTTCATTAATTATATTTCGGCGACTTTAGAACACAATGTTCGGATCGCAAACCCGATACAAATAATTTACATTGTTTATGACACTTACGACCGACTTCTTTATAAAACGCCTGACACACGGAATGGCGAGTAAAAGGTAGCTTCATTAATAATTTCTGCGACATTAGAACATAATGTTCGGATCGCAACTACTCTTAGGGAAAAACAATTTTAGAACTTCATGTGATAATCATAATTAAAATAAAATAATAAAACATTCATCTTTGTTTAAGTAAATGTGTTCTATCCCAAACGATGCGATGCGGTTACGACGCGTAACGACACAAAAAGAGATGTAATTTCTCCCTTAAGTCTCCCCACTTCTCCCTAAAGTCTCCCCACTTCGCCCTAAATTGCCCGGAGGGGGAAGTCACTTCTCCCTAAAATTTAAGCCTAGTGAGAGCCCTGGAAATGCGTATTATTTCGCTCGCAAAAATATGCTGGTGCCTGAAATCTCACCTCGAGTATGCGAGCCTAAATTCGAACCCTGTAAAAATGTATCGCATGGTGCATATATGAGAAATTCTTTCCTGTGTAATGATTTCCAAATAAGGAGATGTTTACTACAGCTTCAAGAAAGCGCGCGAAAAAAAATCACGTGATCTGTATGCCTTCGAAAATATCACGTGGTGTTATTTCTTCAAGTAGAAAGCGACTCCATTGGATGAAGCTCTCCGTTTAACTGTCTCGCGAGATTACAAATTAGCACAGCAACAAATACACACTGATCACGTCAAAAGCGCTTTCATTTAATTCAATTGAAATTACAGGCGCTTCAATGACAAAGATCGATTTGGTTTCCGATTTACGTAAATAATAAGCTAAATGTAGAAAACGGGAACCATTACTTTAGTTCTAAATAATGATAACGTGAACGGATGAGTAAATTGCAAAATGTATGCGTATTTGTAACTCATGGGATTTGACACACGTGCGTATTTGGTGATTTTCCATTCGTAATTTACGCAGATACGCACGTTATCTGGAGCTCTGGGTAGAAACTGAAAACTGAAAGAATTATATTATTGATAAAGGAGCAATCTCTTCTTTTTGTAAGGGTTTGCTTCTTTTGCTGCAATGTTTTTAACAGACAAAATTATGAACAGGACAGAAATTCAAACACAGCTAGGACTTCCTGTTTCAAACAGCACGTACTGCAACCAAGACTTAGTGTAAAGTTGTAAACAAGACATTTCACAACACAAGTAGATTTTTGTCAAACATCATTAACATAAATTTATAGAGCCTTGAAAGCATTGAGTTTTGTTAAATACAATACTGTTACTGTATGTCTGAACTGATTATATAACCGATGTCAAATCATTGAGGCAAAGCGATTGTAACAGATAATCCATTGGTAAAACTGGTATTGATTGCCCATCAATAGAATTTAGGTGATTTTATTATTGGTAAATATAAACATGCGAGTCTTTGGAAACTGAATAGAACATGCTCACTGTCAAACACCTTCTCCAGATGAACAATTTGAAGCTTGAGAAGTTCAGTCCCTGCAGTCTTGTTGCAGTGTAAAAGGCTTGCACCTTCCTTATGACGCTGGATGATTATTTTGGCAGTAAATTTAAATACAGGCAGTGAGACTGGCATGCTGACGAGAACCTAAAGCACCAAGTAAATGGTCAGGTTAAGCTTTAGATTGACTGATTGAGATTTAACGCCGTTTGCCAAATAATTTCAGTTATCACAGGGGTAAGTTGACCTCTCCATGTATTTCCTAACCTTTTCACACCAATCTTTCCAAATAACTGACTGCTTTTCCACATAAACTGTCAGTCTACTGGTGGAAGAAGGATGACGCTTGTAGCTTTGACTTTGATCAAAGGCAGGCAAAAATACTGGTCAAGCTTGGCTTCGAGGTCACTACAGCCTACTGGAATCAGTCAACTTCGTATTCATTTAAAATCAACTGTATATAATATTTTTGCATGCCCTATAATTCCCATCTATCTTTGTGCTTCTTATTCGCATTTTCGGCTTTAAAATCAGGAAAAAAGTCAGGACTAGAACAAAGAAAATGATCAACTATGAGATAAATATCTTACCTTTGATTTTTAAAATATCCAGAGATTCATAAACACTTCCCAAACTCTCCAAATATTTTGTTGACTACTGTACAAAACAGTGAAAAGTGTAGTCGCCATTTTCCTATGAAATGTGCTTTTTTTCAATTTGGGCCAGGTCGCTTATATCCTAGCTAAAAATAAATGCAATGAATAATACGTCACACATGATCATGTGACTGTCTCAGTGAAGAAATGGGGGAAAAGTGAATAGTTAATCTTTCAAAGGAATCAGACAATTAAATGTTAATTTTGAAACAAGTATTTGTGATAACACGATATTTGTAGAACTGTTTATACACAAAATATCATTGCATGAATACATGTATCAAAATAATTGCAAGTTTATGTCTAAATATCTGTTTTTGCCCAATATTGTGTTGCAACATTGACTTTCTTCATAATGTTTATTCTTCTGGCTCATGTTTTTATAGAAAAATAATTTTGATCATAATTTTGCTGCCAGATTGCAGACGATGTAAGTTATATTTGAACCACAACATACTCGCCTATTGAAGACTTGATTGTTTTTAGTCCTACATTAAAAGACATCACATTATATGCGCTCATTTTGTTTATATTCTGCAGAATAAGGTTGCCAAATAAATGACAGATGATAAAATGAGCAAGCCAAAGTCTAAATTATTTGGACTAGATTTTGTGTTTATGCTGCTTTCAACAAATTTCCAGTTAAATATCACGGAGTTGCCTGGGTTAGGTACCAGTACATCTTGTACATTTATCCAGAGACCTAAATATAATCATTTGTAAGGATGTTGGAGATTTCGTCTAACTACCATTTCGTCTAACTGATACTATAGAGTAAACGGGGTAGAGATTTCGTCTAACTTATAAACAAGAAGGATTATTATGTCTTATGTGTAGTATATAGTTAGAAGTTAAATATTATAATTGTTTATAAGTTCAGTTTATAAATTTGACTTACCATTTATGTCCAATATATTCCAATGTGTTCTTATATTAATAAAATGTTGTTATTCATTGCAGAACAGAATAGAATATGATTTGTAACCGCGGCCAGATGTACTGTACGAAACATGAAAAAACCCATATGTCTATATGATGTTTATATTTATTCTAATGTTATTTGTTATAACATTTACAATTATATAGTTTATTGCACTTTACTTCAATTATATAGTTTATTGCACTTTATTTCAATTAACTGTTTATCGACTTTGTGTAAATGATTGACGGCATACTTCTAATTGTGTTGTGTTGTGGTGTAATTAATTATTAAAAAATAAAGGTTTTCTATTGAATGGATAACATTATGTACTCTGCGTAGTTTATCGAATTCCCTATTCTGTAAGATTCCGGCATAAACCTATTATAAATTTATTATGTACTCTGCGTAATTTATCGAATAATGTTTCATGATGCATATGATAAAAACGGCCTTGTTCACTATCTGTTTTCCCTATTCTGTAAGATTCCGGCATAAACCTATCATATATTTATTATATACTCTGCGTAATTTATCGAATAATGTTCCGGCATAAACCTATTATATATTTATTTCAGGTGTTCAACTGTCTGCGTAGGCATATCCAGCAACAGCTTGTAGAATGGGTAATGGTAGACTTCGAAGCTGGTAAGTTAATTGTCAACACTTATAACAGTCAAACTATTGTGAATTATAATCATTGTACTGGCGCGCACCTTCTACATTTTTTGGTATGTTGAATGGGATTTTATTAATTCATGAGCTGTGATAAACGGAACTTTAATTTTGAAAAAATCATAATACATCAGTTTGGAATTCTGCGCTTTTTAATGATGTATATATGTGTTCTGATTATATAAGTAATTTTTTCACGTTCTTCCTTACAGCCACATGGCAGGCCTTACGACAGGTATTCCCAGGGTGTGTTTTGAAGGGTTGCGTTTTTCATTGGGTACAGCGAGTTTACCGAAAGGTGCAGGGTGCAGGGTGAGGGACTTGCAACCGCTTACATGACCAAGGGCGACAAGTACGACTTCCTGCGAAAAGTGATGGCTCTACCTTTCTTTCCTGCGCTTTTGAAGCTCTTTTTACGCAGGCCGCTGATGTTGGGGGACCAGTGCTTAAAGTAGTTGAATATTTTAAGCGGACATGGATAACAAACCAGATGTGGCGTCTGGAGAACTGGAGTGTGTTCAGACAAAGACATAATAACACATGTGTTATTAGGTCTTTGGTTCAGAGAAACTGTCAGGACAAACAATGACGTAGAAGGTATAATAATTTTTCCTTCAGTTCATAAAGATAAATTATAAAATATAAGTATCATAATTAACCATTTCCCACACACAACACATCTGCTGGAGAATACTTTGAAAACATAGTTACTTATTCAAGTATTTATTTATTAAATTTTTATTTCAGGATGGCATAGACGAATGAATTCCAGGGCTGGACGGGCAGATCTGGGGTTCTACGTTCTCGTTCCGTTTCTACGTGGCGAGTCTGAGATCGTAGAACTTCAGGTCCGTCTCGTGTCGGAAAACCTGCTCACCAGACTCCACAGGAAAAGGTACCGCGAGGTCCACGGTCGTCTATTTGATGCTTGGGATAAGTGAGTAAAAATAAAATAGTCTTCAAATAAATAAATAAACCACTGATTCAAAATTTTAAAACTTTAGTTTTTCTTTTAATGATAAGTAATGACTATGAACTATTGATTTAATTGTTGATTTTCGTTTCAGATATGAAGATGATGATTTAACCACCAGCCAGCTACTACGAGTGTGCAGTCGGATATCTGGTCTGGGTACAGTTGGGAGTTCTGACAGAATACACGACGAGGACTCATAATTAAAAACCCGCTTCCTTGTATATTGCCTGTATATTTTGTATATTTGTATATATGTATTTATTGTTGTCATTCACTATGTACTTTGTATACGTCAAAGATTATTATGTTCTTTAAAATGTTGTTATGTTCTGGTAGAATATGTAAATTATAAAAAGTAACAAGAATTAAGATAGGGGAAAAAAAATAAAATTTTGGGAAAATAATTGAAAACATTGAGGACAAGTATTGAATTTACTGTAAATATAAAATGAAATTATAACAAATACATATTACAATTACGAATTAAAACCATAAAATGTTAAAACTAATTGAAATTATTTGTTGTCATTTACTATAATCAGTCAATTAACACCTTACTATAACACCTTCATATCGATATAGATTACATTGTACTATATACGATAAGTTAGACGAAATCTCTACCCCATTTACTCTATAGTATCAGTTAGACGAAATGGTAGTTAGACGAAATCTCCAGAATCCCATTTGTAATGCTAAGCGTCAAGGAGGGCAGCCATTACCATGTTTAAAGTCAAGACTATTGAAAGAAGCAGGCTTGTTTGATAGTCCTTCAAAGAAAGAAGTCGCATATGTTTTTTTCATTTTTTATTATCCAGCATATGCCTGCCATATAAATAACAGATGATAAAACGAGCAAGCGAAAGTCTAAATTATCAAGATTTCCGAATCATGGAATGACTGCATTTTCAATTAGAATAGTGGCAGTTGAATGCACTTTAAATTGCTCTAAATTCAATTATGTTTGGATGATTAGGAAATTCATCACATGATTATTCGTTTAATGTGTGCTAAAATAATATATTAATAATATAATAAATAAAAGTCGGTCCATACCTTTTAAGCTTTACGTTGAAACGGCCGCCATCTTGGACAAGTATAAAACCACCGTTATTTCAAATTCGAATTCTAGACGTTGCGTCAGAAATGAAGATCTACGTTCTCGGTTTGGCATAGAGTGAAAATATGCGAATTCTTTATTTATCGACAAAAAAGAATGAATTTATCAGGATTTATTCCAATGAAATAAATTAAGTTGATAATGTTACAAAAGTAGTTATATATAGTCATTTTTATGAAATAAATCCAATTTAAGGTGGTCTCCTTAATGCCTATTTTTATACCTATTGAAATATACAGTACTCATTTTATAAAGTCATTTTTTTTATCACAATAGTATGTGATGTAGAAATTTAATGTTAGTAACTTAGAAAATCGTTAATGTACTTCACATTGAAAGTAATTTTGAAATGTGAAATTTATCTGTTGTTTGATTTTTGTCCTTGTAAAATATTAAGGAGACCGGGTTTGGTCTCCTTAATCCACCGGTCTCCTTAATGCCTATTTTTAGATACGCATGGTCTCCTTAATGCATATTCCATATATATATATATATATATATATATATATAAAATATTTACTCTTGTGACTTTTCAATACCCTGCATATACATTTTTTTATGGAGAACAAATCTAAATACCACTTTATAAACAGCACCCCTAGGCGAGCTCCATTGTCGTCTGACAATTCTTGTTCAGTTCTTCTATGAACCGCTACACGCTTTAAATTCATTAGTTGATTCAAATTCCCGAGTGCTCGGTGTATTAGGACTATCTGACTAGTTCCAACATTTGTATTCAACTATGAAGTAGTTATTTATTAGGACTGACGAATTGGGCTCGGACTTTGTGCACTGAGTAAGAAAGACTGATCGTAACTTTGCCTTTTGGTCGGGAAACAAAGGCTCGATCCTCATTTAGACGATACCAATGAATTTAAAAATGATAATAATGGCGATTCATGCCTTGTGCTCAGTTTTGCAGGGATAGAATAAGGACTGACTCGCTGATGGCACGGTCTAAATGCCACTAATACTGGATACTTACCTAGGTAACGTGATATAACTAACATATTGTTGAAAGTTGCCGAAAATATCATTCATACAAATAAAGCAAAGAAAGTCCGCTGTTCATTTGATATTCTATCATACCGGGTACCTGTCAACTCTTTTTACAACCTGTTTATGTTATAGAATACACCTGCATACATTACACAAAGGAGTTACTCTATACTCATTCAGTTGTTGCATCCTTAACCGTACTGAATACAATATGAAACAGTAGACGAACGTTTGGACTTGTTCAATATTGACCATGACATATTAATATTCGCTGTTACAATGTATGGTATGGGAAAGCTAATATTGTTGAAAGCGGCGTAAAACCCCAATAAATAAATAAATAAATAAATGGGAAAGGTAAGGGTTTGTAACCGGTTTGTGTAACGCTTAAGTAGTAAAATCAAAACCACACAAACTGGTTCAAACACTGACACTTAACTACATATGTACGATACAAACGGACGAAATGGTGTAACGGTTGGAGTATTTAAATCAAACAAATTACGAGCGAGTTAAGTTAAGGTCTGCTTTTTATGTGATTGGACAATTTTCAACAGTCGTCAAAGGTTGTAGATCGAAAACAGTGAAACAAGTAAGATTATTTTTGAAATTGTTCAGCTTTAAGAAAGAATCACACAAGGAAGTTATGTTTTGCTTAGTTTTAATGTTTAGTTAAAATTGCTTATTCAAATAGTTTTTGTTGTTTGAATATTTTGATTTAGATGAACGACTTCGCTTCAGTTTTTCTTTGTTTTATTGAGAGCTTTAGCATTCAACATTATTTCAGTTTTATCAAAACAAGAGTTCACTCATTCATAATACCTTGCTAAACAAATTAGTACATTTTGCCAGGAAAAGTGTTTAACCAAAGATCACTCAACCAATCACCGCTGCGAGCGGGGATCGTACCCGGGACATTCAGTTCCAAATCCACCACGGCGGATTCGTGTCAGTTAATGTAAAGCACTGTAAAGCAGGATATTACTTCGATTTATTATTACTTTTTCAAACTGAACATACCGCCTCGGTGGCGTAGTAGCAGAGCGTCCGCCTCGGTTGCAAAAGGTCGCGGGTTCGATCCCTGACACGGTCATACGAAAGAATATTAAAAATGTTAGTGATGGCTGCACTCCTTAGCGCTCAGGAATAGGGGGTACCATTACGCCTGACTCGCTATTGTGAAGATAAAACGTACCCTGAAAACACATTGATGTTACTGAAAAAGTATTTAAAGCAGCGTTAAACACCACACAATCATTCAATCAAACTATAATTAAATACATGACTAAATAAAATGAAATCGATGATACAAACACACATATTTTTGAGATAGAGAAGAACACACTGTGAGACAAACTGCAATCGCTCATTATTTATTCATACATTTTTGTTTGATAAAACATGAAATGTAATAGAAACGGATTAATTGTTATGTTTTCAGGAAGAAGACAATCGTGGCGAGTTTTATGTTTCAATTACATATACATGAACTCGACTTATAATGGAGACTACCATTACGGAGTCCAACAAAATCACCAAGGAAACACACGGAATGAGTATCGAGGTCAAGGACTTCAAACAAGGTCAACATCTCAAGGTCAACAAGCACGCCATCCTGACTTTGCAGATAGAGCCAGCCGATTGATTTCCTATACT
This sequence comes from Serripes groenlandicus, assembly GCA_031761405.1. Taxonomy (NCBI): domain Eukaryota; kingdom Metazoa; phylum Mollusca; class Bivalvia; order Cardiida; family Cardiidae; genus Serripes; species Serripes groenlandicus. The sequence goes on from JASEVX010000024.1 coordinate 3,163,741, forward strand.
CGATGGCGATATTCACACATACAAGATCCTACAAAACTAGCCAATTTTGGCTTTTTCTATACAGGTACTTTTAAATGTTTTCTTTCGTTCTTCTTCTTCTTCTTCTTCTTCTTCTCCTTCTTCTCCTTCTTCTCCTTCTTCTCCTCCTTCTCTTCCTTCTCCTCCTTCTCCCCCTTCTCCCCCTTCTCCCCCTTCTCCTCCTTCTCCTCCTTCTCCTCCTCCTCCTTCTCCTCCTCCTCCTCCTCCTCCTCCTCCTCCTCCTCCTCCTCCTCCTCCTCCTCCTCCTCCTCCTCCTCCTCCCCCTCCTCCCCCCCCTCCTCCTCCTCCTCCTCCTCCTCCTCCTCCTCCTCCTCCTCCTCCTCCTCCTCCTCCTCCTCCTCCTCCTCCTTCTTCTCCTTCTTCTCCTCCTTCTCCTTCTTCTCCTTCTTCTCCTTCTTCTCCTTCTTCTCCTTCTTCTCCTTCTTCTCCTTCTTCTCCTTCTTCTGATTCTGATTCTGATTCTGATTCTGATATGATTGTGTTTGCTTTTAAATGGTTTGCGTTGTAGTTTTAGCTCAGAACCATATTGTTTTCTCATTCTCGTAACGATCTCGCCTACTTCACTTTACCGTGAAGGTTTGAAGTGTATATATTGACTTGAACTGGCTGTTTATATTTCTTGCAAGCTCTTTAAATTCTGAAAGAAATCATCTAGTAAATTGTGTAAATGTATACTCGACCCCATCACTAAGAAATCAAGCATTTTGTAAACATTCTAGTTGTGCCTGGTAGTTAACTCCCCTCATAATCCTTTAAAATCTGAATTGCTCTATAATTAATATTCCCGTTGTGTAGTAATTATTAAAACGCCAACATTCTTAGCTGGAGAATTGGTTCGATCTCCGTTCGGCCATACAAAATATTTAAAACATGGAAGTAATGGCTTCCTTTTTGGCTAGGGTGTTCAGAAACATCGATTTCAGGATGAATGTTATCGGAAGTACTGGTAAATGACCCAGGAAACACCATAATTAAGTGAAATACTGTTGAGATTGGTGTAAAATATCGTGAAGTATTATAATGTCTTGCTCACATATCACTGTTTGCGAAAATATAAACTATCTGAAACCCCTGTTTCTGTTAAAAGTTAAGTTCAATATCAGTGGTCATCTTCTTGCATGCGGCAATTCGGCCAATCAGCAGTCACTTCGCGCAGTGCTTCAATATCTTTTTATCTTTTGAACAATTAAGTACGTGACAATCAACATCAATTTTATATTGTTATATATCATATATATATTTTCAGACGAGGGTGATCTCGTGCGCTGCTTTTGCTGTCGCCTCGGCTTGAAGGACTTCATATCAACCGATGACCCTCTAGTAGAACACGTCCGACATTCCGCTGAACGATGTGAATTCTTGGTCCAGTTACTGGGTCTCAGTAGACTCAGAGAGATAAAGGTATCCATTTAAAGTAAATCACCAGTTAGGGCGTTTTTCTTGGCACTTAATTCATTATCATGCCACCAACATAACTTCCAATTCAAACAAAGTATAATGTATAGTAAACATCTAAGTGTACATTAATTGAGTATACTTAAGGCCAGCCACGGTCAATATAATCACTGTTCACATATGCGAAAACCATTAGTATGGATTAAAGTGATGTATCGAAACAGATCATCCTGCACAATCTGCACAGGCTAATCCGGATTGATACATTCCGTCTCAGGAGGATAGAGATATAGAGTAATGATTCTTGAAACAGAAAATCCACGGGAGGCGAAAAGTGTCTGTTAGAGCATTTTTTTTATTTTTTCGTTGAACGGCTCTTATTACACGTATTTACATCAACTTGTTAGAAGCTTCTGTCAATTTGTTAAGACATCTAGATATTGATAAGACGACGAAACATGTATACACGGTGATCTAAAGCTACAGTGTTCATATATGCTAATTCTTTAGCATAAACATGCTCTATCATACTCATAGTTTATAGAGAATTGCGCCAACATGTTTACAAAGTCACCTGCAGCAGATTTATTGCATGTGAACAGGGATTAATTGATTTATTTGTTGGCAACCAGCGCTTGTTATGTTTTTCAGGACAGTCTGAGGCTTGACAGTGCAGTCGGCCAAACTACTAGTGAGCCAAGAGAGCCTATACTTCACAACAATGGAATTTCGCAAGGTAAGACATAACCGGCTTTAAACAAACATAATCCGCGTCTGACGATTCTGGGTCTAAGTCCCTCTTTGAGTTTGCATCATTTAAAACTTCATTGCATTCCAACTAATGGTGCTACAATGTAAGATTGTTGTCAGCTGGTGTGTTGAAAACAATGGTAAAACTGTGACAATTCACTGAACTACCGTCTCGGTGGTGTAAGAAAGGTTGTGGAACTGGGCGTCCCGGTTTCGATCCCCAGTCGGGGCAAGTCAGTCATGGTGGAGTGCCCTTGGGCAAGGCACATTTCCTAGCCTGATACTGGTTTGTGAACCCAGAGATCATTAATTAGTAACTTTCGCCGCTATATAACTGAAATAATGTTGAAAATGGCGTAAACCCAAGTAAAACAATAATCTTCTACTACACCAGTTGTACCTCTACGTGTATACTATCCAATCTCCAAATGTCCAATCCTTACCTCGCAGTAACCTTTTATATATCAACGTATATTCCAATCAATGTTAAACGAGTAAAGGCTGATGTTCCATTGGTCGAACTGGCTTAATGTAGAACTTAACAATTCTTTGCACTTCGAGGTAGGGCGATTTAAATGTACATCCCGTTTTACAGACTCTCGCAAGTTAAATACACCCGAGAACAAGGTACAATGCGATGTGAAAACACACCGGCATCCAAAATACAGTTCATATTCTGTTCGTGTTTCATCCTACAGTGGTTGGCCATCACATCTGGTACAGACGCCGCAGAAACTTGCTGAAGCAGGATTTTATTACACAGGTAAATACATGTTAATACTTTTATTCTTGTTTCTAGGTTTGTATAATTTTAGCCATATTCCGCATTTCATGCAAATAAAAAAATCATTACACGTGTAGAAAAGAAAGCTTATATGCTAATAGGAGCAATTGGAAACCGATAAATCTTTCTATGATTAATTTGAAAATTGTGCTGCCTTATCTTAATCCATACCTGTCACAAATGCCTAACAGTTGACTGTCGCAAAATATTCGTAGTAGAAGGCGTGTATTAGACTAACTGAATATTAAGATAAAAGCTGTAAACTTAAGAAATTGATAAGTAGGGGACTTTTTTTAATTATATATATATATATATAAAGAAAAATACGCTACATCAACTTACGTGTAAGTCATACAATATACTAAAATGTGTATACTTTCTGCTTCGTGTTGGTGTTTCATGTGAAATTTGACAACATGTTATGTTGCCTACACTTGCTGAAAGAAGGAGATTGAATAACTTAAGTGGAGGCGTCAGAAAGCGTCTTTATGTGGAAAGGGGTTGACGAAAACTGTGGACTAATACCTTTAAGACCCTTAATATCAACCTAGACGTATTACAAAATGTTATACTGTTTTTGGTATGACTGAAAAAGGCTTCGTTGTTAACACTAGTTAAGCATACACCTTGCCATTTTACTTCAGTTGATATTTATGTCAAAGACAGCGTCGGATGCAAAATTTAGATACAACTACATTTTCTAAATACTCTTTGCAATAGACACGTTTACACGAATTTATTCTAAATCAAAATGAAATGTACTTTGTCATAGATAAACTACACGCATGAACTACATGTAGGCGGCTGCAATAGGCAGCACGATGATTTTACTGGTATATCTATGTTACATACGTCAGGTACCCATGACGTTAAATAGTGCTTTTACTAGTATATCTATGTTACATACGTCAGGTACCCATGACGTTGTATAGTGCTTTTACTAGTATATCTATGTTACATACGACAGGTATCCGTGACGTTGTACGGTGTTTTTACTGGTATATCTACTAGTATATCTATGTAACATACTTCAGGGACCCGTGACGTTGCATAGTGATTTTACTTGTAGAGTGGAACCTGTGTATAAATACCGCCCATGGGAAGGCAACACTGTGGACGTTGTTTACAGGTGGTCTTCAAGGACAGGGTCATTTATGCAGCAAATGAGAAATTTGGAAAATAAAATAATGGTTTCTAAAGTCAGCGAATTGCTATTCGAAGGTGATCTTTAGCACTGGTCTGACAATATATGTTTTAACATACTTCAGGTACCCGTGACATTGTACGGTGTTTTTCCTGTGACGGAGGTTTACGAAGGTGGGACCCTAATGATGACCCCTGGATAGAACACTGTATCAACTTTTCACACTGTAAATTCCTCATAGAGACTAAAGGGGAAGGTTACATCACATTGTTTTGGTCAGACTGGTTTCAGGGCTGGACTTTATACTACTCTCTGCTCAATTGAATAAGACAAGTTTCTCTGAATTGTAGCCGTGGATAATCATCTTACCTAAAGTAAAAGGTCCTTATCAGGTCATGCCTTGATGTATTGAATAGTCAAGCATTATTTAAGGTCAACTTTTAAATCATGTTGATTCTGAATGCTGTTATGTAATGTGTTATACATTAGGAATTGCTAATCCTAGGTGGTCGTTAGCACATGTTTGACTTTATATATATATTATCTTGCTAATTGCAGAAGGCCATACATAATGGACCCTCTTTTTTCAATACAATTTGATAAGTTGGATATACTATCTCATCATTCACAAAAAAAGTAAATCAATCTCCATTGGAATCCACTCTGAATTAATGCAAAATGGGCTGCAATAACTCGGAAGACGATAGAGACCCAATGTCATTAAACTTTTGCCTAAAAAATAATAAAATATCAACAGGGGAAATAACCGATATTATTATACAAAAATGATAATGGGTTATGGACGAGTTCATAGTAACCATTTTTATAGCATCGCGATTTCAATTGATCAGGAATGAATGTTTAAATAATTATTACTATGATCAATTCGAGACGGAACTGTTATGCGGTGTCGTCAGATAAATGTATTTAAATATCTCTGGTTCGAGTTATTACTGGATTTATGCGGTCTTCGATTTTGTAATATACTTAAGTGTTTATTACTAAAATCCAGCTGGTGATTCAATCATATCGTCAAAACATCGTAGCAAACGTACGAGCAATCAGAACGACTGCTACTCTGTTTTCAAAACACAGATACGTTTTTGAATATTTTTCGAGTTAAACGAATTATTCGAATATTTCCATGTTCGAGTTATCGAGAGTCCGCTGTAATTGGTGGGAGTTGTATGATCATAGTCAGGGTGGATATGAATTATACTCACCGCATCTCAAAACTGGATTCTCATTCACTGATCCACTTACATTTGTTTAAGATATCATAAGTGACAACGTCCGAGGACTAAGTCGAGTTGTAATATTGGAATTGTTAACCGACTGTAATTGGTGCGAATTGTCTGATCTTAGTCCAGGTTGATATGAATTATACTCACCGCAACTCAAAACTGGATGCTCATTCACTGACCCACTTCCCATACATTTTTTTAAAATATCTTTAGTGGCAACGTCCGAGGTGTTAGTCGAGTTATAATGTTAACCCATGTGCAGATCATACTTAAATTGGTTACGGCTTTCCCTCCTTTTCACCCAGGGTTGCGGGTTAGCATTATGACTTATTGGCTAGTGTCCGTATAAATGGAGAAGAAGTACTGGTAAATTACCCAGGAAACGCCGTGATATAACTGAAAAGTTGTTGAAAGCGACGTAAGATAATCTTTTTTACAAAGTAATTCTACTATCACGTCGAACAGTATCAATTTGTAATGTAATTTCATAGCCAAATGGATTGAGTCCTAAGAGGGAAGAAGCTATTAAGGGAGACCTGAACCAAAACGTCGAAAATCTTCGAATACTTGACCAAGACAAAAATGAAAAGGAAGAGAAGCAACATCAGACTGTTGAAAATCAAGTCGTCAGCATGGGCTATCCAAAAGACGAAGTGATAAACGCCATCGAAAAGTTAATCAAAGGTGAGTTATTTTGTAACTGACTTACCGCTCCTCCCTTGTTCAGACGACTGTTGACGTGTTTACAAAAGTAGACATTATCAATTGACAATTTTAACCTGAGCTTTAATCAAATTGGAAAACGCCATTTCCAACAAATCTGCAATCATATAATCTCTCATACATGGATACGGTTGTAATACTTGCATTAAGGTTGTTTGATCTGGATCTTCGCTCATATGCACTTGTAATAATTAGGTTAAATTTGGTTTTCATTGAACATAATTAGAATTATTGAGTGAGCAACCAGAAATATGGATGGGTCATTCCATGAAGGTCATTGAAGATCTTCAGTATAAATGATACCGTATCCTTGGTTGAGTGGTTGATGCGTCCGTCTTTTGAGCAGGTCCTTGTAACCAGGGTAGTACGATCCATGGTCGGGTCAATTCATTCTTTTCTTTTAAAAGTTAAGTGCATTGCCGCATAACTATCAAATGAGACCGTATCCGCGTATCCTTGGCTTGTGTTGTTAATGTGTCTCTCTTAAGAGATGGTCCATATACCCAGGGTATTATCCACGGTCGGGTCAATTAATTCTTTTTTTAAAGTTTATTTTATGTCTCCGATCTTCTACACTCTAAAAGACGGTTAGAATCAGAAATGGATTTTGTTCATTCAATTTGTGTTGAAGTGAAGTATCGTACATCTTCTTTTTTATTGTGTACTGTCTATCGCTCACCAAGGACTCCGGTAGTATTCTGGGATAACTTTAACTTGTCTCTTGAAAGAGCTATCGACAGTAATGCTAACGTTATTGTTGTAGGGGACCTAAACCAGGATCTGTTTAAAACTAAGGAATTTCATTTATACAGCATCATGTCTATTAATAACCTTCGTAAAGTTATAAACCAACTGAACATACAAGTACTTTATTAGATCCCATTCTTGTTTCTAAACCATTATCTGTGCTTGATTCGGATACAATCGATGTTAGACATTGATTTACTCAGATGAAGAATAGGCCAATTATTTGAATAATTATTCTTCTTCTATATCAACTTGTGCTGAAAAGTCGCAAACTAAACTCACAAATATCAGAGCAAGTGTTCAAGATATAAAGGATATTATCAGTACTATATTGCCTAATAAAACAGTTGAGCATGACTCAATTAATCAAAAGCTACTGAAAGCAACAAACATTACAATTTCTAAACCTTTGAGTATGCTATTTAATAAATCGCTTGAATCTGAAATATTCCCTTTTGCAATGGACACAATCAAATGTTCTACCTTTATATAAGAAAGGAGACACGTCTTCTTTTGGGAATTATCGTCCAGTATCATTATTGAGTTCTCTAGGTTAAATATATGAAATATGTGTATACAAACAAGTTTACAAACATATTTAGTCAAATCACTTAATTGAATCTCTCCAGTCCGGGTTTCTAAAAGGTCACTCAACAGTTTATCATTTGATTGACACATACCATCAAATCGTTTCCTCCTTTGATACTCAACAGAGAATCTGTATGGTATTCTGTGATGTATCCGAAGCGTTTGATCGTGTTTGGCACAAAGGATTGCTATTTGAATTAAAACAGAATGGAATTGATCGACCACTTTTAGCCTGGTTTGAAAATTACTTATCCTATCAACAACAATCTGTAATTGTAGACAATGTCAAATCTATGCCACTTACTATAAATGCTGGGGTACCGCAAGGCTCTGTTCTGGGGCCTTTATTTTTCCTTGTTTATGTTAACGATATAACTGAAAACATATTTAGCATATCACGACTTTTTGCTGCTGATACATCCATGACATGTTGTGCAACTAGCATAACTGATACTAAAGGCATTTAAACAATGAACTCTTAATGCTTTCTACTTGGGCTAAGCAATGGTTAGTTTCTTTTAATCCGTCTAAAAGTGTGGCCATATAGTTTACTAACAAAGCTGTTCCTTTTCCAAGACTTGATTTTGACAATGTAGTACTAGAATTTGTTAATAGCCATAATCACTTAGGTTTAACACTTAATAGTAATACTAAATGGAAAGACCACATACACAACACCACTAAATCAGCTTTAAAGGTTTTGGGTATGATGAGAGCACGTAAATTCAGACTAAACAGAGATTCATTTAATCAAATGAATACTTCTTTTCTCCGTCCACTGTTGGAATATGCTTCCGTGGTTTGAGACAACTGCACGAAAACTGAGCAGGATTCACTAGACACAATACAAAACAAGAAACCGCTGAAGACGGTAAGGCTGGATTGTCGGCAATTTGACCTTGAAAATCGACAAACCAAGGTCAAGGTCAAAGTAATCATAGAAATCAATAGAACTTGTTACTGGTTACCTGCAGGCAAAGTTTCAAGTTTGTAACCATTTCCAGTGCTGACATTTTGCCTCAACCTGAAACTTTAACCAAAATGTTGACGGACAGACAGACAGACAGACAGACGGACAAACAGACAGACGGACATTGCCAATCTATAGACCGGAATTGCTTGAGCAATCCGGCCAATGAAGCAGTAAGAATTGCCACTGGTGTAACCAGATAAATTTCTCCTTTTAATTTATACAAGGAAATTGAGGGGCTAGAATTATCTGATCGAAGAAAGTATCAGAACACTTATTTTAACATTTGATATTATCCATGATCTTACTACCAACTATCTAAGTTAAATTTTTCCATCACAACTTTGTAATCGAACTGAATAACCACTGCGAAATGCGTCTACTATAGAAGTAATTGCCAGACCAACAGAGCTATTTGCCAGTTCTTTTGTCCCTTAGTGGAATGAACTACCCGAGAACATAAAATCAATAACTTCTCTGTCAGCCTTTAAGTCCAAAGTAAAGAAGATGTTCCCATGTACAACTGTTCCAAAGTACTACTCTATAGGCAAACGCCAATTTTCACTAATACACACGCGTCTTCGCAATAAATGCAGTGACTTACAATTTGACCTGTACAATAACCACCCATGCGACAACGGAATGTGCGTTTGTGGTTATGGGTTAGAAGACTGAGAATATTTCTTTTTAAGATGTCATAGATTTTAACAACAATGAATTCTGCTATTTCGACAACTTAGAATATACCATCCATTATACTTGAATATTTTACTATATGGTTCAAATCATCTGAGTGTTGGTGAGAACTCAAATATCTTCCGGACAGTGCAGACTTACATAAGGAATTCTGGAAGGTTTGAATAGATACTGTTGCTTTTCTCCGGGTCTCTTGTCCAAACCAAAATATCACCATTCTATATATTACTATGTTTTAACTTTATCTTACTTTATACGTAAGTCATGATTAATTATTTGGTTGTTTTTAGCTCACCTGAGCTTTGCTCAAGGTGAGTTATTGTGATCGCCTTTTGTTCCGCTTCCGTCGTCCGTCGTGCGTAGTGCGTCGTCCATCATACGTCAACTTCTTCTCCTCAGTAACCAGTGGGTCAATTGGGATGAAACTTCACAGAAAGCATCCATGACATCACAAGATTTCCTTCAAATTGTTGGGATCCATGCAGAATTCTGGTTTCCATGGCTACAAAATGAAAAATACTTTCTTCTTCTCCCAAACTGGTTGGCAGATTTTCAAATAATTTAGTAGAAATGTTCCTTGGATGACCCTCTGTCAGATTCCTTCAAGCCATGTTCAAGCCGGGGGTGGGGGAGGGGGGCTATTTTGCATTATATGGCTATAGTGAAAACTGAAAAAATCTTCTCCTCCGAAAGTGTAAGGTCAAATAATTTTGTAGAAATGTTCCTTGGATGACTCTCTATCAGATTCCTTCAAGCCATGTTGATTGTTCAAACAACATGGCCGCCAGGAGGAGGGGCGGGGCGAATTTGCCTTATATGGCTATAGTGAAAACTTAAAAAATCTTCTCCTCCGAAAGTTTCAGGCCGATTTTCAAATAATTTTGTAGAAATGTTCCTTAAGTGACCCGCTATCAGATACCTTCAAACCATGTCAATTGGTCGAAAAACATGGCCGCCAGTGGACAGTGCTATTTTGGCTTATATGGCTATACTGAAAACTTAAAAAATCTTCTTCTCCCAAACTGGATGGCAGATTTTCAAAACTTTTTGTAGAAATGTTTCTTGGATGACCCTCTATCAGATTCCTTCAAGCCGTGTTGATTGGTCGATTTTTCCGAAAGTGTCAGGCCGATTTTCAAATAATTGTGTAGAAATGTTCCTTAGGTGACCCACTTTCAGATTCCTGCAAGCCATGTTGATTGGTCGAAAAACATTGCCGCCAGTGGGCAAGGCTATTTTGCATTATATGGCTATAGTGAAAACTTAAACAATCTTCTCCTACAAAGGTGTCAGGCCGATTTTCAATTAATTTTGTAGAAATGTTCCTAGGGTGACCCTCTATCAGATTCCTTCAATCAAAGTTGATTGGTTGGAAACTATGGCCGCCAGGGGGGCGGGGCTTTATTGCCTTTAACTATTTGTTAATTCAAAGACAGTATATGATGTATGTCATCCAAAAGGGACAGACGGAATCTAAGTTGTTATAAATTGTAGTCTAACCATTTTGTCATATGCGTAATGAATTTTGTATGTCGTCTTGTGTATTATTTATATGGCAATAAAATATCTTTAAATAAACTAACCTATGGGTGGCATGATAAACAATGCCGGGAGTGCTAGTAATTTACACATGAAGCGTCATGATAAAAGTAATATACTGTTGAATTCGGCGTAAAACACCATTCAAACAAACACACAGATCGTAGGAATGAAATTAGATAACAGTTATATTATCTTGATTATATAATAAACACATTATGTATTTCAAAAAATAAAATGGCAATATTGAGATGAAACCCTGCTGATCCTCTCATTTTGTTCTTATGAAGTTGACCTATCACGCTTGATTAGTCTTTACTGTTAAATATTTCAATTATAATTGTTTGATATTTGAAGCAAAATTTAGTTTTATCTTAATCATGTATGTTGTTTTTAATTAATAACATGTCACTTTAAAAACTTAATTACTTACTTGTGTTTTAGTAAGGAAATGTGATCATCTTATGCAATAATACAAATTATTGATGATGGAAATTCTGCAAAATAAGTATTGATCCCTTTAAATATTTAAAGAGATCTTAATAAAGTTGTAAAACAAATATGGTAGACTTATTTAATGAATGGTCACAATTGATAAACTCAAAATAATTTTATCTGAGAGTATGGAACATATATAACCATCTTTTCGCCCGAATGATTACTTTAAACATTGTATAGCTAGCTTGTATGTGTAAACAGTTCACTTTTTCAAAATTTAAGAATATCTATAAACGTTTCTGTAATTTAACTCATTCCAATTGTGTCATTCTTAGAATTATTTGTATGGGCTAGATGCTTTAATACTGGAATAAAGGAATTGGATTAAATTGAATTGAAATTACGTACTTAACTGACAAGTAATTATTTTACGAATAGTTTGATAATGTTAAAGTTTAAATGTCTTTCAGAAGGCAAAGAAGTCACGATTGAAGAAGTAATCGACGAAATAGAAAATAAAAGAAATGGTGGACAGCTGAATCCAAAAGGTAAATTCTACCTTTGGGATTTGTCCACGCAAACTGCACGGGTATTGTTTATGTCTCCAGGAAGCCGCGACATCGAGTGGGATATATATAATAGTACTAAAGAGTACAGCTATAATAAAGCAGCACTCCGAAACAAACAACCGTAAGGCATATGCGGTCAGAGTAGATCCATATTAGCAAGCCATCTGCGCAGTGTAATCTGGTTCTGCCTTTGTCCACCAATTAGTCAAAAGGGGTTTCAATCAACTACTGTAAAGCAGTATCAGTATGTATCCTTACCATGGATGTACAGGCAAGTCTATTTCCATAATGTGTAATGATTACGGTAAGGATGTGTTCGCAGAGCGCCGCTCAACTGTATAATGCCATTATGTTAATATTCTTCATGACATCTCTACGTATCGTGTCGCCCGCCTCATCAAGTTGACGTCTAGGCATCACGTCTAGGTCGTACGTCTGTCAGTCCGTCTGCCAAATCGTTACCTCATTCTTTATTTACCGGGGTAAAACTTCCTAAAATTGATTGATTGGTTGGTTAATTGGGGTTTAACGACTTTTACAAGATCGTTTTAGTCATATCTAAGCATGCTCCGGGAAAACAAACCTTAGCGTATATTATGAAATGTGTATATACAGATGTGCATGTGGATTCATGTAATCTGATATTGATACACATCTGTGTTTTAATTTGTCTGTGACAAAATGGTGAACAGTTCAGATATAGGTCAACATGTGTAGATGCACAGGTTGATCTGTATCAACACTGATCGCATGTCTTAAGGTTATTTTTAGTGGAGCAGTGATTAATTATTAAACTTTCTTTATTTCAGATGTATTTGAAGAGCACGCGAAACTGAAAGCTCAGCTGTACTGTATGCAGTGTAAAACTGAAGATATCAATACGTTATTCCTTCCCTGTCAGCACCACAGACTGTGTTCAAATTGCTCAGTAAATATAACAGTGTGTCCTGTATGTGGAAGTAATATAGATCATAAAATAAAAACTTACAGGCCTTGAAATGTGTTTTATTTTTTTATTTTGTAACCCAGGTCCAGGGGATTTAAGAACAATACTCCTTGGTGGGCTGAATATGTTTACTGTCTTGGTTTATAATTTACAAATGGAGTCAAGATAGTCGAGTTAGATAGAGTAATAGCGTATTGGAGAAAAGTAAAGATCTCCATATATCATTCCTCGTCCTTTCGGAATTAACATAAGAATGTCCCAGTGTATGAAAGAGAGCGGAAAAAGAGAGATTGTTACAGTGCATGCTGGGATATGTTAGGTGATATCTGCTATCTCACATTCACTGATTCTTACTGTAATAACACAAGTTCAGATAATTATGCATGAGCAGTGTACATGTAGGAAAACTACTCCCTACATGTACCTTGGTTACATACTCCCCTGCAGAGTAAAATGCCTCCTGACATTTCGTCCTCCTTCCTTCTACAAAGACATAATTATGATTAGTTAAAATGAAATACATGAATTACAAAGACTACTTTACATGAAATAAATGTATAACAAAAGCCACTTACTTAAACATGAAAAACTTGATTTACAAAATCTAGTTAAAAAACATTATAAACAAAATAAACGGTTTGCGAACAAGCCCATTCTCCGAACATGTCAGGGGGCTTACTAGCTCTTGTGGATCGACGGCCCGGTTCGGCCAAAGGTAAATAAAGTTGTCTTTCAGGGACAGGGGTAACATATGGGTGTCATTTTCCGCATGACGCTGATTTCCAGGGGCCATGTCGCCAGCTGCAGAGGGATGCTCAGTATTCAGGTCGCGAGCCCGAGTCTGTGCTACTTTGCGTCTCTGTGGTATAATGTACCGATCACTGTTGTCAGAACGTAATGAGTCGAAATCCGAATCCGTATTAGATTTGGGCAACGGAAAATCTTTCCTTGCTGGTTCCTTTCAGCTCAGCATCGCTTTTCCCGCCGTCATCCCAGCTTCATGAGTAGACGGTATGCAGTTGAATGGAAGAAGCATATTGCGATGCAGAGTTCTGGTGGGTCCTAAGCTGTTAAGCAATCGTAAACGGTACACCGGAACAGCAGCGTTGGATATGTCAGTTATGACATACGGCTCTGCCTCCCAAACATCTGCCAACTTACATTTACCTGTGCGATGGGCTTTCCTCACAAGTACAGTGTCACCAACTTCTGTGCGGTCTCCGATGCGGTGCGGTAGGCTTGACTCATTATTTGCTTGAGTCGATCAGTGTAGTCCGTAGGGCTGCATCTATTACTTTCGTCGGGGGTGATTCCCAGGAATGCGTCTACAGAAAGACGGGGTGCCACCAGAAAAGTAGATAATACGGCGAATAGCCTGTAGCCTCGTTCTTAGTTGCATTATAGGCATGAACAAGAGGACCTACATTGGACTTCCAGTCAGATTTCTAGGATTCCTCAAGCGTACTAAACATTCTGAGAAGGGTTCTGTTAAACCTCTTCGCACTTCCGATAGGGTGATATGTTTTACGAGTTTTACGAACATCGGCAATTTTGCATAGTTCCTTTATTACATTGCTTTCAAATTTACGGCCTTGGTCGCTGTGTAGCTGTTCCGGAAAGAAACAAATGACGATGAAGTGATCGTAAAATACTTTGGCTGTTGTTTGTGCTGTCTAGTTTTTAGTTGGAACTGCTTTTGCAAACCGCGTAAAGTGGTCTACAATGACTAGGATATAGCTCTCCAGACTAAGGTAATCCATACACACGAGCTGCATTGGCCTCGAGATGTTGATAGTTCAGCCATGTTCCTCACTGGTGTTTTCCGCCGTACACACCGGTTGCAAGTCTCAACTCCGTAATTTATTTCATTTTCCATACCTGGCCAGTAAAATCTTTGACGAGCAAGCCATAATGTCTTTTTCTTGCCTGGAATGTATATTGTTTTATGGTGCATCGACAGCTAAGGTCTTTTAGCGCGCAATTAAATTTAATTATTCATGATCCCTGGGTAAACAAACCAGTACTAGGCTAGAAAATGTGCCTTGCCCAAGGGCACTCCACCATGACCGTAGTGCCGCGACTGGGGATCGAACCCGGGACACCCGGTTTCGAAATCCCCGACGCTAACCACTCGACCACAGCGGATTCCTTCCTTGCCTGGATGACCAACGTAAATATGAACACCATTAAATGCTTCATTACGACGAAATTCCGGGAGGACGAATTGTGTTACTGTCTTACCGTTAATGACCTAGTTCCTGTACAATACCCCATCATCTTTGAAAAGGCGGTCATATTGCTTAACAAGAGGGCCATGATGGCCCTGGATCGCTCACCTGATTTTTTTTTTCAATTTAACTATATAAGCCCCGCCCTCTGGCGGCCATAGTTTCCGACCAATCAACTTGGCTTGAAGGAATCTGATAGAAGGTCACCCTAGGAACATTTCTACAAAATTATTTGAAAATCGGAGAAGAAGATTTTTTAAGTTTTCACTATAGCCATATAAGGCAAAATAGCCCCCCCCCCCCCCCCCCCCCCCCCCCCCCCCCCCCCCCTGGCGGCCATGTTTTTCGACCAATCAACAGGGCTTGAAGGAATCTTATAGAGGGTCACACTAGGAACATTTCTACAAAATTATTTAAAAATCAGCCTGACACTTTCGGAGAAGAAGATTTTTTAAGTTTTCACTATAGCCATATAAGGCAAAATAGCCCTGCCCCCCTGGTGGCCATGTTTTTCTACCAATCAACATGGCTTGAAGGAATCTGAAAGTGGGTCACTTAAGGAACATTTCTACAAAATTATTTGAAAATTGGCTTGACACTTTCCGCGAAGAAGATTTTTTAAGTTTTCACTATAGCCATATAAGGCAAAATAGCCCCGCCCCCCCTGGCGGCCATGTTTTTTGACCAATCAACATGGCTTGAAGGAATCTTATAGAAGGTCATCCAAGGAACATTTCTACAAAATTATTTGAAAATCTGCATGGATCCCAAAAAATTTGAAGGAAATCTGGTGAGGTCATTGAGAGGATGCTTTCTTTGAAGTTTCACCCCAATTGACCCACTGGTTACTGAGGAGAAGAAGTTGACGCACGACGGACGACGGACGACGCACGACGGACGCCGGACAAAAGGCGATCACCATAACTCACCTTGAGCAAAGCTCAGGTGAGATAAAAATGCACTGTGCTGACACAGGGGTTTTGAGTATTTCCTCCTTCGTCGGACGAAAACGGCGATCAATGGCGTCAGAAACGAGAGAGATTGTCTCATCAAGCTGTTGTTTGACTTTCCAGTCAATTGTGGGGAACTTTCCTGAATGCGCCATCATCATCTGCAGAATGATATGCTGTGTTGTAATTTGAAAGAGCTGCGACCAATCTATGACCAGTTGCATCCAGCTTTGCTGTCATGACATATAGTAAGGGGTTGTTATGCGTAACGACTTCAAATGATGTACCATAAAGATAATCATGAAGTTTTTCCGTTACTGCCCATTTCAACGCAAGGAACTCCAGTTTATGTGCCGGATAATTCCTCTCACCTGGTCTTCAACCGCGACTTGTGTAGGCCATGACGCGATCTTTTCCGTCATAATTTTGGTATAGAACAGCTCCAACTCCTAGGCCGCTGGCGTCAGTGTGTAACTTAAAAGGTAAGTCATAATTAGTAGGGATGGCAACGGTTACCGATATTACTAACCGGTTACTCGTATAATTGTGTAACCGGTTAACCGTATAGATTCATAGACAATAAATATCCTCTGTTTTAGTCGAATATGGTTGCGCATGTTACTGGTACCACCAGCCCAAGACAGTTCATTACCACACAAACTGCGCTTGACTTTGTTATCATCAGCACAGCGTTTTAAATACTTCCAGACAAAGGATGTAGCAGGCGTCAATATATTATGTAGATCTCTTTTAACGAAGAGACTGTTATACGATTTATAATATGTCGAATGAAAAAGGTACATAGCGGCATATTTTTAAATACCAACTCAGGGGAAGATGTGTTACAAACTTCAAATTACTCTTTAAATCCTCTAATCGTGTTGGTAAATAATAATTTACAAAAACAACAGTTCAAATGTATCACACTTACTCCAATTAGTTGTATTATCAATAAGTCATTATCTTATAAATTATGCCTTTATTAGACATCAAACTTTTTTTAAAAGAAACAAAGCGTCCTTTAATTGACAATTATTTGATTAACACTACACAAACAAATGATCATCAATAAAATCGAGTGCGGCTGTTATCGCAGTTACAATGTAAACACTGGCCGATCGAGGTGTGAATAATTAACCTATCATGTCAGATACGAGTGACAAATTGAAAGGAACAAAAGGTGAAACACAACTGTGTATATATTTTATTTTTCTTCCGAGTACTCGGTTACCGAAATTACTAGCCGATTAATCGGAAGACGTACGGTTAACCGGGTAACCGATTAATCGTTGCCATCCCTAATAATTAGCAATGGCAAGTATAAGGGGTTCTGAAAGTTTCTGTTTCAGCCTATTAAATGCTAATTCCTGCTGATCACCCCAAATCCAAGGTGTTGCCTGTTTGCATTTCTTCTTCAACCGACAACCATCTTTGATCTTGTTCAGAGCGTGACCCTCGAGTACAAAACGACGGTAGTACCCTGCAAAGCCAAGAAAAGACCGCACCGCCTTAACATTCCTAGGGGTTTGCCAGTTCTTTATTATTTCGGTCTTCGCAGGATCTGCTTCAATACCATTTTGTGATATAACATGCCCTAGATAAGAAATAGACGACTTGAAAAACTAGCATTTCGAAGGTTTGAGCTTCAGGTTGTGAGTAGAAAGTCGGCTACAAACATATTCTAGGCGCTCTATGTGCTCTTCAAAGGTTTTGGAGAAAATAAGGATGTCGTCTATGAATATTAGACATTCTTTCAGTAGTAAATCGCCCATGCATTTCTCCATAAGACGTTGAAATGGGGCTGGGGCATTACAAATCCAAAACTGATCCTATTGCACTCGTAAAATCCAAGATTACCAACAGAAAATGCTGTTTTGTGTTTTTCTCCTTCCTCTACTTTTACCTGCCAATAAGACGAACGGAGATCCAATTTTGAAACATATTTTGCTCCATACAGGACATCTAGTGCGTCGTCGAAACGAGGTAACATATACGCATCCTTCCTCATCCTATTGTTTAATTTTCTGGGGTCATTGAAAAATCGGAGCGAATTATCTTTCTTGCGGACAAGAACAACATTGGAAGAGTAGGGACTATCAGACTCGCGAATAGCACAACAGTCTAACATTTCCCGCAAGTGTTGTCTGACCTCCTCGTACATTGCTGGGGTAGATTTCCGATAGGGGTCCTTAAAAGGGATATCATCGTCAAGAAAAATTCTATGCTTCACTAAATATGTACGTCCGATATCGGTGGTACCTGTTGTAAAAACAAAACATGTTTCCATTTACCAATGACTGTCTTCAAACGAAAGAGTTGCTCGGGTGAAAGGTCGTCAATCTCTATAGACACACCAATTTCGTCCGCAACTTTTGATAGATTATCAGACTGGCTCCCCTTACCATCCGACTTTAAACATGAAGTCAGGTTATCAACCACATTATTTCATTTAAATGACAAAAAAGATACTTAGGACGAATATAAATTGGTTTCGCAGTCATATTACATATGTGCACAGGCAGCTTAACACAATCTCCTGTTGATGGTAGTTTAAGTGAACGTCTCATTGCCTGCACCAGTTGGCAAGGAGATATTTCATGGTCATTGATAAGACAATTTACTTCAAATCTCCATTCCTGGAAGGAAACATCACCTTTCGGTCCTGGATCATCGCCTGAAAACCCTGGCGTCTTAGGAATAGATGTATAGGATGTATGAACAAAGCTGTGTTCTGGTGCTGAAAAGGTTAACTAATCTGCAACAGTTTTCCGTCTGCTAGGAGTAGATGTCAAAGGTTCAACCCTGTACTTCTTCCGTAAAATAGCTATCATCGCCACCTCTTTCAAATCCTTCTTGGCTACCTTACTATCTGGTGAAGTAACCATCGCTAATCACTGTACAATCTGATCAAAGTATATGGGAATGTGAAACAAACAAGTTTATCACTGCTTTTCATTAAGTCAAAATGTCACTATTGCTAAAATAACTGACAATATGCATACAATATAGTTAAATATATAGTCGTCACTTGTGTTGATAAACACAATCAATATATATAAAGCTATGGTGTAAAATGGGGCTAAGGGTTTTCACACAATAGTCGTAATTAAGGGAGTAAAATTGGTTAACACTGGGTAATATGCACAATATAGGTAATAAGCACAATATAGGCAATATGCACAATATTTGGAGAAATCAGTGGGATAAATGCAAACACTCTGCACGATTCCAAAACCCTTTCTATTTGAAGTCGCTTAAAACAAAGCACAAACTATTTTTAGCACTATTTATGGTGAGTAATTTGAAATACACCTATTCAGGTTACCCGAGTCACGTGTACACTATCGTACCTCTGTAGTAAATATAGTTACTCAACCGGAACCTTATCTTACAAAGTCTAACTACATTACTACCGTATCTTCTAAGTTTAAACGAGAACTGCAGCTACACTTTCACTTCGATCATATTCCGTGCAAGTATAGTAAGTAAAGTAACTAATTAAACATGTTATTAATCAATGTTTACAGTCTACCGTTGAAACATATGGGCTCATCCTGCAATAGGAAATTTGCGAAAGAAAACTTTAATATTAGCTTATCTATACTTACCTTTATCGGTAACTGACAGGTTGATGTGGCAACGTCCTAACTGTAGCTACCTTAGAAGGCTAGACATTTAAGTCTGCTGAAATACCTGTAAATGCCTGAAAGGTGAGGGTAAAGTGAACGAAATATATAAAATGTGCGAAGTGAGGGAAATAATTAAAGCACCGAGCAGGAAACATGCAGCTTAGAAAAAAGAAGAAAGAAAAAATAACGTACTAAACGTAAAAATTAAGACTTATATATCCTGATAGATTGTTGAACAATAATAGAGCATTTTTCTATAAGAAAAAACCAAACATGATCATGGCTTTGTCGTTTGATATTGGTCAAGTTCGTTCAAAGTTTGTTACTAAACAAACATAGGACACATATTGCAGTGTTTGCACGAATACCTGATAGTGTACGATTTATATAAGCGTCATTCGTTTTCAAACCATGATTTTGACGGGTTTTTCTTTTACATCATAAGGCATATACATATACTTAAGGCCATTAAAAAAGCAAGTTTGGGTTTGGCATGATTTCTAGCCCATGTTAAGGGATATAATACAACAAACATATACAGACCTGGTATTCCAATCATTTATGAACAATTTCATCCACGAAAAAGCAAAAATCTAACAACCGTTGACACGTCAACGCAGTTTCTACGCAAACGACGGTGATTGGCAGTGAGGCGAGCTCCATGCTATGGACGACGGTACCTTATCCCTGCGTCCCGCAGAATGTCGCGCGAGTGCGGCCTTGTGTTTCACGTGCAGTTTCCGTGGCAGTGCGGAAACGCTGTCTCAAGTGTGTAGCCGGATTTGCCTGTCTTGCCTCTGTGTCGTCACGCGTGGTTGACCTGGACGTGGTCGATCCTCTACCGAGCCGGTTGCAACATATCGCTGATGGAGACGCGAGATTGTGGACTCATGGACTCCCAAACCAGCAGCAACATCTCTAAGTGTTCGTCCTGCCTCAATTTGGCCGATTGCCCGGGCGCGCGCCACATTTTAAAGTCTCATATTCCGAAAATAAGCGCTGTTTAATTTTTACACCGTTGAAACTCTTTATAATCAATGATAAAGATCTTTCAAATACCGGTGATGTGCACCATGGCCACGAGGAAATCACTCTGTTTGACTTAATTCGATCGTGAATACAAAAAATAGACTTTATAAATAGATTTATCGATTGTACAAAGATAATCCTAAATCAGGAGACATAAAAAAATATTGAATTGTTTTTGAGTTAAAAAAAATCTCATACCTAAAAACTTGCGTTTAAGCTGTTAAGCAATCGTAAACGGTACACCGGAACAGCAGCGTTGGATATGTCAGTTATGACATACGGCTCTGCCTCCCAAACATCTGCCAACTTACATTTACCTGTGCGATGGGCTTTCCTCACAAGTACAGTGTCACCAACTTCTGTGCGGTCTCCGATGCGGTGCGGTAGGCTTGACTCATTATTTGCTTGAGTCGATCAGTGTAGTCCGTAGGGCTGCATCTATTACTTTCGTCGGGGGTGATTCCCAGGAATGCGTCTACAGAAAGACGGGGTGCCACCAGAAAAGTAGATAATACGGCGAATAGCCTGTAGCCTCGTTCTTAGTTGCATTATAGGCATGAACAAGAGGACCTACATTGGACTTCCAGTCAGATTTCTAGGATTCCTCAAGCGTACTAAACATTCTGAGAAGGGTTCTGTTAAACCTCTTCGCACTTCCGATAGGGTGATATGTTTTACGAGTTTTACGAACATCGGCAATTTTGCATAGTTCCTTTATTACATTGCTTTCAAATTTACGGCCTTGGTCGCTGTGTAGCTGTTCCGGAAAGAAACAAATGACGATGAAGTGATCGTAAAATACTTTGGCTGTTGTTTGTGCTGTCTAGTTTTTAGTCGGAACTGCTTTTGCAAACCGCGTAAAGTGGTCTACAATGACTAGGATATAGCTCTCCAGACTAAGGTAATCCATACACACGAGCTGCATTGGCCTCGAGATGTTGATAGTTCAGCCATGTTCCTCACTGGTGTTTTCCGCCGTACACACCGGTTGCAAGTCTCAACTCCGTAATTTATTTCATTTTCCATACCTGGCCAGTAAAATCTTTGACGAGCAAGCCATAATGTCTTTTTCTTGCCTGGAATGTATATTGTTTTATGGTGCATCGACAGCTAAGGTCTTTTAGCGCGCAATTAAATTTAATTATTCATGATCCCTGGGTAAACAAACCAGTACTAGGCTAGAAAATGTGCCTTGCCCAAGGGCACTCCACCATGACCGTAGTGCCGCGACTGGGGATCGAACCCGGGACACCCGGTTTCGAAATCCCGACGCTAACCACTCGACCACAGCGGATTCCTTCCTTGCCTGGATGACCAACGTAAATATGAACACCATTAAATGCTTCATTACGACGAAATTCCGGGAGGACGAATTGTGTTACTGTCTTACCGTTAATGACCACGTTCCTGTACAATACCCCATCATCTTTGAAAAGGCGGTCATATTGCTTAACAAGAGGGCCATGATGGCCCTGGATCGCTCACCTGATTTTTTTTTTCAATTTAACTATATAAGCCCCGCCCTCTGGCGGCCATAGTTTCCGACCAATCAACTTGGCTTGAAGGAATCTGATAGAAGGTCACCCTAGGAACATTTCTACAAAATTATTTGAAAATCGGAGAAGAAGATTTTTTAAGTTTTCACTATAGCCATATAAGGCAAAATAGCCCCCCCCCCCCCCCCCCCCCCCCCCCCCCCCTGGCGGCCATGTTTTTCGACCAATCAACAGGGCTTGAAGGAATCTTATAGAGGGTCACACTAGGAACATTTCTACAAAATTATTTAAAAATCAGCCTGACACTTTCGGAGAAGAAGATTTTTTAAGTTTTCACTATAGCCATATAAGGCAAAATAGCCCTGCCCCCCTGGTGGCCATGTTTTTCTACCAATCAACATGGCTTGAAGGAATCTGAAAGTGGGTCACTTAAGGAACATTTCTACAAAATTATTTGAAAATTGGCTTGACACTTTCCGCGAAGAAGATTTTTTAAGTTTTCACTATAGCCATATAAGGCAAAATAGCCCCGCCCCCCCCCTGGCGGCCATGTTTTTTGACCAATCAACATGGCTTGAAGGAATCTTATAGAAGGTCATCCAAGGAACATTTCTACAAAATTATTTGAAAATCTGCATGGATCCCAAAAAATTTGAAGGAAATCTGGTGAGGTCATTGAGAGGATGCTTTCTTTGAAGTTTCACCCCAATTGACCCACTGGTTACTGAGGAGAAGAAGTTGACGCACGACGGACGACGGACGACGCACGACGGACGCCGGACAAAAGGCGATCACCATAACTCACCTTGAGCAAAGCTCAGGTGAGATAAAAATGCACTGTGCTGACACAGGGGTTTTGAGTATTTCCTCCTTCGTCGGACGAAAACGGCGATCAATGGCGTCAGAAACGAGAGAGATTGTCTCATCAAGCTGTTGTTTGACTTTCCAGTCAATTGTGGGGAACTTTCCTGAATGCGCAACATCATCATCTGCAGAATGATATGCTGTGTTGTAATTTGAAAGAGCTGCGACCAATCTATGACCAGTTGCATCCAGCTTTGCTGTCATGACATATAGTAAGGGGTTGTTATGCGTAACGACTTCAAATGATGTACCATAAAGATAATCATGAAGTTTTTCCGTTACTGCCCATTTCAACGCAAGGAACTCCAGTTTATGTGCCGGATAATTCCTCTCACCTGGTCTTCAACCGCGACTTGTGTAGGCCATGACGCGATCTTTTCCGTCATAATTTTGGTATAGAACAGCTCCAACTCCTAGGCCGCTGGCGTCAGTGTGTAACTTAAAAGGTAAGTCATAATTAGTAGGGATGGCAACGGTTACCGATATTACTAACCGGTTACTCGTATAATTGTGTAACCGGTTAACCGTATAGATTCATAGACAATAAATATCCTCTGTTTTAGTCGAATATGGTTGCGCATGTTACTGGTACCACCAGCCCAAGACAGTTCATTACCACACAAACTGCGCTTGACTTTGTTATCATCAGCACAGCGTTTTAAATACTTCCAGACAAAGGATGTAGCAGGCGTCAATATATTATGTAGATCTCTTTTAACGAAGAGACTGTTATACGATTTATAATATGTCGAATGAAAAAGGTACATAGCGGCATATTTTTAAATACCAACTCAGGGGAAGATGTGTTACAAACTTCAAATTACTCTTTAAATCCTCTAATCGTGTTGGTAAATAATAATTTACAAAAACAACAGTTCAAATGTATCACACTTACTCCAATTAGTTGTATTATCAATAAGTCATTATCTTATAAATTATGCCTTTATTAGACATCAAACTTTTTTAAAAGAAACAAAGCGTCCTTTAATTGACAATTATTTGATTAACACTACACAAACAAATGATCATCAATAAAATCGAGTGCGGCTGTTATCGCAGTTACAATGTAAACACTGGCCGATCGAGGTGTGAATAATTAACCTATCATGTCAGATACGAGTGACAAATTGAAAGGAACAAAAGGTGAAACACAACTGTGTATATATTTTATTTTTCTTCCGAGTACTCGGTTACCGAAATTACTAGCCGATTAATCGGAAGACGTACGGTTAACCGGGTAACCGATTAATCGTTGCCATCCCTAATAATTAGCAATGGCAAGTATAAGGGGTTCTGAAAGTTTCTGTTTCAGCCTATTAAATGCTAATTCCTGCTGATCACCCCAAATCCAAGGTGTTGCCTGTTTGCATTTCTTCTTCAACCGACAACCATCTTTGATCTTGTTCAGAGCGTGACCCTCGAGTACAAAACGACGGTAGTACCCTGCAAAGCCAAGAAAAGACCGCACCGCCTTAACATTCCTAGGGGTTTGCCAGTTCTTTATTATTTCGGTCTTCGCAGGATCTGCTTCAATACCATTTTGTGATATAACATGCCCTAGATAAGAAATAGACGACTTGAAAAACTAGCATTTCGAAGGTTTGAGCTTCAGGTTGTGAGTAGAAAGTCGGCTACAAACATATTCTAGGCGCTCTATGTGCTCTTCAAAGGTTTTGGAGAAAATAAGGATGTCGTCTATGAATATTAGACATTCTTTCAGTAGTAAATCGCCCATGCATTTCTCCATAAGACGTTGAAATGGGGCTGGGGCATTACAAATCCAAAACTGATCCTATTGCACTCGTAAAATCCAAGATTACCAACAGAAAATGCTGTTTTGTGTTTTTCTCCTTCCTCTACTTTTACCTGCCAATAAGACGAACGGAGATCCAATTTTGAAACATATTTTGCTCCATACAGGACATCTAGTGCGTCGTCGAAACGAGGTAACATATACGCATCCTTCCTCATCCTATTGTTTAATTTTCTGGGGTCATTGAAAAATCGGAGCGAATTATCTTTCTTGCGGACAAGAACAACATTGGAAGAGTAGGGACTATCAGACTCGCGAATAGCACAACAGTCTAACATTTCCCGCAAGTGTTGTCTGACCTCCTCGTACATTGCTGGGGTAGATTTCCGATAGGGGTCCTTAAAAGGGATATCATCGTCAAGAAAAATTCTATGCTTCACTAAATATGTACGTCCGATATCGGTGGTACCTGTTGTAAAAACAAAACATGTTTCCATTTACCAATGACTGTCTTCAACGAAAGAGTTGCTCGGGTGAAAGGTCGTCAATCTCTATAGACACACCAATTTCGTCCGCAACTTTTGATAGATTATCAGACTGGCTCCCCTTACCATCCGACTTTAAACATGAAGTCAGGTTATCAACCACATTATTTCATTTAAATGACAAAAAAGATACTTAGGACGAATATAAATTGGTTTCGCAGTCATATTACATATGTGCACAGGCAGCTTAACACAATCTCCTGTTGATGGTAGTTTAAGTGAACGTCTCATTGCCTGCACCAGTTGGCAAGGAGATATTTCATGGTCATTGATAAGACAATTTACTTCAAATCTCCATTCCTGGAAGGAAACATCACCTTTCGGTCCTGGATCATCGCCTGAAAACCCTGGCGTCTTAGGAATAGATGTATAGGATGTATGAACAAAGCTGTGTTCTGGTGCTGAAAAGGTTAACTAATCTGCAACAGTTTTCCGTCTGCTAGGAGTAGATGTCAAAGGTTCAACCCTGTACTTCTTCCGTAAAATAGCTATCATCGCCACCTCTTTCAAATCCTTCTTGGCTACCTTACTATCTGGTGAAGTAGCCATCGCTAATCACTGTACAATCTGATCAAAGTATATGGGAATGTGAAACAAACAAGTTTATCACTGCTTTTCATTAAGTCAAAATGTCACTATTGCTAAAATAACTGACAATATGCATACAATATAGTTAAATATATAGTCGTCACTTGTGTTGATAAACACAATCAATATATATAAGCTATGGTGTAAAATGGGGCTAAGGGTTTTCACACAATAGTCGTAATTAAGGGAGTAAAATTGGTTAACACTGGGTAATATGCACAATATAGGTAATAAGCACAATATAGGCAATATGCACAATATTTGGAGAAATCAGTGGGATAAATGCAAACACTCTGCACGATTCCAAAACCCTTTCTATTTGAAGTCGCTTAAAACAAAGCACAAACTATTTTTAGCACTATTTATGGTGAGTAATTTGAAATACACCTATTCAGGTTACCCGAGTCACGTGTACACTATCGTACCTCTGTAGTAAATATAGTTACTCAACCGGAACCTTATCTTACAAAGTCTAACTACATTACTACCGTATCTTCTAAGTTTAAACGAGAACTGCAGCTACACTTTCACTTCGATCATATTCCGTGCAAGTATAGTAAGTAAAGTAACTAATTAAACATGTTATTAATCAATGTTTACAGTCTACCGTTGAAACATATGGGCTCATCCTGCAATAGGAAATTTGCGAAAGAAAACTTTAATATTAGCTTATCTATACTTACCTTTATCGGTAACTGACAGGTTGATGTGGCAACGTCCTAACTGTAGCTACCTTAGAAGGCTAGACATTTAAGTCTGCTGAAATACCTGTAAATGCCTGAAAGGTGAGGGTAAAGTGAACGAAATATATAAAATGTGCGAAGTGAGGGAAATAATTAAAGCACCGAGCAGGAAACATGCAGCTTAGAAAAAAGAAGAAAGAAAAAATAACGTACTAAACGTAAAAATTAAGACTTATATATCCTGATAGATTGTTGAACAATAATAGAGCATTTTTCTATAAGAAAAAACCAAACATGATCATGGCTTTGTCGTTTGATATTGGTCAAGTTCGTTCAAAGTTTGTTACTAAACAAACATAGGACACATATTGCAGTGTTTGCACGAATACCTGATAGTGTACGATTTATATAAGCGTCATTCGTTTTCAAACCATGATTTTGACGGGTTTTTCTTTTACATCATAAGGCATATACATATACTTAAGGCCATTAAAAAAGCAAGTTTGGGTTTGGCATGATTTCTAGCCCAT
>JASEVX010000240.1:0-92500 GCA_031761405.1 Serripes groenlandicus
CAATTTGACCCGTCTTACAAACGTTGTCTGCTTTATAGTCGCCAGATTACGACTGTATTAATACTACCCGTCGTATTTACAAAAGTCGTCTGCTAGAGTCGCCAGTAGACGACTGTATCAATATTACCCGTCGCATTAACAAATGTCTGCTAAAGTATCGCCAGATGACGATTGTATCAATTGTACACGTCGTATTTACAAAGATCGTCTGCTAAAGAGTCGCCAGATCACGACAGTTTTAATTTTACCTGTCGTATTTACAAACGTCGTCTGCTAAAGAGTCGCCAGGTGACGACTGTTTTAATTTTACCTGTCGTATTTACAAAAGTCGTCTGCTAAAGAGTCGCCAGTTGACGACTGTATCAATATTACCCGTCGTATTAACAAACGTCAACTGCTAAAGAGTCGCCAGTCGACAACTGTATCAATATTACCCGTCGTATTAACAAACGTCGTCTGCTAAAGAGCCGCCAGGTGACGACTGTATCAATTTGACCCGTCTTACAAACGTCGTCTACTTAATAGTCGCCAGATGACGACTGGATCAATATTACCCGTCGTATTTACAAAAGTCGTCTGCTAAAAGTCGCCAGATGACGACTATCAATATTACCCATCGTATTTACAAAGGTCGTCTGCTAAAGAGTCGCCAGTTGACGACTATCAATATCACCCGTCGTATTAACAAACGTCGTCTGCTAAAGAGTCGCCAGATGATGACTGTTTTAATTTTACCTGTCGTATTTACAAAGGTCGGCTTAATAGTTGTCAGATGACGACTGTATCGATTGTACCTATCATATTTACAAAAGTCGTCTTCTAAAGAGTCGCCAGATGACGACTGTATCAATATTACCCATCGTATTTACAAACGTCGTCTTCTTAAGAGTCACCAGGTGACGACTTTCAATTTTACCCGTCGTATTTACAAATGTCGTATGCTAAAGAGTCGCCAGATGACGAGTGTTTCAATTGAATCCGTCGTATTTACAAAGGTCTGCTAAAGAGTCGCCAGGTGACGACTGTATCAATATTACCCGTCGTATTAACAAAAGTCGTCTGCTTAAGAATGGCAAGATGACGACTGTATCAATATTACCCGTCGTATTTACAAAAGTTGTCTGCTAAAGAACTGGATCAATATTAAACGTCGTATTAACAAACGTCGTCTGCTAAAGAGTCGCAAGATGACGACTTTATCAATTTTACCCGTCGTATTTACAAACATCGTCTGCGAAATAGTCGCCAGATGACGACTTACAAATACAGAGTGAGAAAAGACAGAAATCCGCGTGAAACAGCGGGTTTGCTTATTCATTTTCTACTGTTCGCCATCCACTCGGCTATTTACGAAAAGCGATGATGTGCGAATTAAGACGTCATTTAACTCGGTTATTTATGAAAAGCGATGATATGCGAGTTAAGACGTCATTTAACTCGGCTATTTACGAAAAGCGATGATGTGTGAGTTAAGACGTCATTTAACTCGGCTATTTACGAAAAGCGATGATGTGCGAGTTAAGACGTCATTTAACGCGGCTATTAACGAAAAGCGATGATGTGCGAGTTAAGACGTCATTTAACTCGGCTATTAACGAAAAGCGATGATGCGCGAGTTAAGACGTCATTTAACTCGGTTAATTACGAAAAGCGATGATGTGTGAGTTAAGACATCATTGAACTCGGCTATTTACGAAAAGCGATGATGCGCGAGTTAAGAAGTCATTTAACTCGGCTATTAACGAAAACCATATGTACGAGTTTAGTCGAGACGCTCCGATGGCCATACTAAAGATCACGGAGCTTCAAACACGTTTATTCGGTGTAAATTGCAAATGGCTGCTTTTCCGCATTGACTATTAGCCCATTGGTGGAAAACAAATGACGCTTGTCGCGTTGAATTTTGTTAAACATCGGAAGTTATGTTGGCCGAGCTAGGGTTCGAACTCGCCTCTTATACATATTTTTAAACCCCTTTTCACTTGCAGACACATACTGGCGCATCTGTGGTAGACGACTTTTGAAATAAATAAATGAAAAATGAAACATTGCTCATAATGAGTGAATTCTACGTTTGTCACAATATTTCAACTCTACACTTTCATTTGAAGAAATGTCCTTGTATTTCTCCAGAAGATTTCAAAGTCGTCTGCTGCAGATTTGTTGTATGTAGGAAAGGATTAGGTCTGTTTATTTTACACCGATTATGAAGCTCTTACAACATATATTAGAATATTCAAACCAGGAGTCAAGTTGGAAAATCACTGAGGCTGTCCCCGATGACTATGGGTTTCAAACCTAGGACCTTTCAAACACGAGGTCGTTGTTCAAGTTCGGATTAAAAGACGTTATTGATATATTTAAGCCACCGGCCAATAATGTAAATCTATAGTTTATATCCAACACAATGCAATCAATTCTAATTTAATGTCCATGTGGTTGTTATGAAACAAGAGATATGTGTAGATAAAAATCAGACTACTTGGATGTTTGATGTTAAGGTTATGCTATTCATTTCTTATCAACAACAGTGTGTGCACCATTTCATATATACACTGTTTATTGGAATAAAAAATTATCTGTTGCTTTGATTTAATCCGTTGTCAACATTATTTCAGTTATATCACGGCGACAGTTCACGTATTTAGGATCCCTTGGTAAACAAATCAGTACCAGGTTGGGAAATGAGCCTTGCCCAAGGCCACTCCACCATGTCCGACGCACCGCGACTAGGAATTGAACCTGGGACGCCCAGTTCCAAATCATAGACGCTAACCTATCGACATGATAGTTTTAGTTATTATCTCATGTGAACAGAGGGGTCAATTTCTAACCTACCGACATGTGTTATAATGGATAACACACAATGTAGATAAGGATTTTTCTAGAAAAAGTGTTTATGCGTTAACTTTATATATTTCAAGGTCGGCTGCTTTTGGTTTCATTATTTTCGTTAAAGTGTTACTGATTGCATTCTTTCTGTGTAATCGTTACTAGTTTCATTATACTCGTTTCATCGTTACTGATTGCATTATTTCCATTTAACCGTTACCGATTTCATTATTTCCGATTAACCGTTTCAGATTTTATTATATCTGTGTAATCGTTATAAATGTCATTATTTCTGTGTAATATTAACTGGTTTAATTACTTCCGTGTTACAATTACCGATTTCATTATTTCTATAAAAACGTTAACAATTTCATTATATCCGTGTTATCGTTACTGGTTTAATTACTTCCACTACAGTGTTACGGGTTGCATTATTTTCATTACCAATGTCATGATTTCGTTAAGGATAACATAATTTACAACTTCGTTATTTACGTTTATTATTTCTGTTTACTGGTTACCGATTTCATTTTTTTCGGTTCTGATTTACTTATTTCCATTTAACCATTACTGATTTTATTATTTCTAGATAACTGTCACCTATTTCAGTATTTCCGTTTTAAACCGTTAACTATTTTATTATTACCGTTCGATTTCGTTTAAGTTTGGAACTATTTTGGTGCCGGCTCCATGATACGTTGGTAAAAACCCGAACTTTCCTTTCTTTTAATAATGAAACATGATGTTTCTTTACAAATGAAAAGTTCTTATATTTTTATCAAATTTAACATTATTATGTATAAACATCCATGATCTGGGGGTAGTATTTAAAATTAAACACAGAAAACTCGGACACGAAAAAAGTAAGATAACAGTTGTAATGTGATTGATGGTTTGGGCTAACAACATGTCTGTAATGTTATTCAGAAAGCAATCTGTGTAACATTTGCGCAACGTCCATTACGTCATGGTGATGCACGCAGGCAGCCTTTAATACGAGTTCATGGGTAAATGAATCAGGCAGGGTAAACAACCCGATGTAATAGTTTTGATTGATTTGGGTTTAACGCCATTTTCAACATTTTTTCAGTCATATCACGGCGGCCAGTTTACCTACTCTTATGTTTCCTGGTTTGCTCACACCCGTATTCCACACCATATTGTTTCCAAGCAATTGGCTGCTTTTCCACATATACTGTTAGCCCATTGGCGAAAGACGAATGACGCTTGACATAGTGACTTTTGTCAAACGTCGGAAGAATGTTGGTCGAGCTTGGGTTCGAGCTCACAACCCCGTGATTGACAACCCGCGTCGCTACCGACTGGGCCACCGGGGCTCGGTTCCTAACACATAGAAAACGCGGGCAAGTGCAAGTTAAAAGTTGTAATGTGCACGTGATTGATGGTTTGGGCTTACAACCTTTCTGTAATGTAACTCAGGACGCACTCTGTGTCACATGGACCTTATTTTGCGCACCGTTAATGACGTCACTCTGACTCATACAGACTGCTTTCAATACATGTTCAGGAATAGACGAGTCAGGCATCCATCTTTACTGGGCACTAGAGAAACAAACTGATGTAATAGTAAGATGTGAGAAAAGAAATAGAGAAAATGTCACTTTTTAGCTGTTACGGTTATATTAAAATGAACAAGAAATATCTTAAAGAAGATAAACGGCGATCAATATTTGAAAACACTAAGAAATGGAACATGCGCATTCAATGCCGAGAATACGTTACATGACTGGAGATTACGCGAGGCTCCCAAGAGGTGTGTCTCAGTTCTAATTAACGATAAATAACTGAAAACTTATCATGTTTCAAAAATAATTAATATTTTGCTCTTGGGTATTATATTTTATACGTTTTCACTGATTTATTTTTCACTGAAACTTATTTCTTAAGGAAAACAATTAAAAGTTGGTATACTTCACCTTATTAGTGCCTCTCGTAGGATCGCAAACTTAACTATGAACCAATCAAAACGTTTCATTTCCTTTATTTCTTCGACAATATTCATTAAATACAACATTTGATTGGTCTACAATCTAGATCAGATGTTTAACATCTGGATCAAAACTGAGGTTAAACAGCTATCGCCGAAAAAAATGAAAAAGTAAATTGTTCTTCTTTAGGCCTTACCATACTGGTAATACTGTACCATACTGGTATAAAATAATACAGTAATAATCACAGTTAGCCTACGAGTATCGTAAGGGTTAAAACAAAAATATTCTGTTTAATATAACCGCAAAAGCTGAAAAAATAAATTGTTAAAAAAGTCACATTTTAATATAAAATCAGTTTGCTAAAGAGTCGCCAGATGCCGACTCTATCGATTGTACCCGTCGTATTTACAAATTTGTCTGCTAAAGAGTCGCCATATGACGACTATCAATGTTACCAGTCGTATTAACAAACGTCGTCTGCTAAAGAGTCGCCAGATGACGACTGTATCAATATTACCCGTCGTATTTACAAACGTCGTCTTCTTAAGAGTCACCAGGTGACGACTTTCAATTTTACCCAGTCGTATTTGCAAATGTCGTATGCTAAAAAGTCGCCAGATGACGAGTGTTTCAATTTAATCCGTCGTATTTACAAAGGTCGTCTGCTAAAGAGTCGCCAGGTGACGACTGTATCAATATTACCCGTCGTATTAACAAAAGTCGTCTGCTTAAGAATGGCAAGATGACGACAGTATCAATATTACCCGTCGTATTTACAACAGTTGTCTGCTAAAGAACTGGATCAATAATAAACGTCGTATTAACAAACGTCGTCTGCTAAAGAGTCGCAAGATGACGACTTTATCAATTTTACCCGTCGTATTTACAAACATCGTCTGCGAAATAGTCGCCAGATGACGACTTACAAATACAGAGTGAGAAAAGACAGAAATCCGCGTGAAACACCGGGTTTGCTTATTCATTTTCTACTGTTCGCCATCCACTCGGCTATTTACGAAAAGCGATGATGTGCGAGTTAAGACGTCATTTAACTCGGTTATTTACGAAAAGCGATGATATGCGAGTTAAGACGTCATTTAACTCGGCTATTTACGAAAAGCGATGATGTGTGAGTTAAGACGTCATTTAACTCGGCTATTTACGAAAAGCGATGATGTGCGAGTTAAGACGTCATTTATCGCGGCTATTAACGAAAAGCGATGATGTGCGAGTTAAGACGTCATTTAACTCGGCTATTAACGAAAAGCGATGATGCGCGAGTTAAGACGTCATTTAACTCGCTAATTACGAAAAGCGATGATGTGTGAGTTAAGACATCATTGAACTCGTCTATTTACGAAAAGCGATGATGCGCGAGTTAAGAAGTCATTTAACTCGGCTATTAACGAAAACCAAATGTACGAGTTTAGTCGAGACGCTCCGATGGCCATACTAAAGATCACGGAGCTTCAAACACGTTTATTCGGTGTAAATTGCAGATGGCTGCTTTTCCGCATTGACTATTAGCCCATTGGTGGAAAACAAATGACGCTTGTCGCGTTGAATTTTGTTAAACATCGGAAGTTATGTTGGCCGAGCTAGGGTTCGAACTCGCCTCTTATACATATTTTTAAACCCCTTTTCACTTGCAGACACATACTGGCGCATCTGTGGTAGACGACTTTTGAAATAAATAAATGAAAAATGAAAAATTGCTCATAATGAGTGAATTCTACGTTTGTCACAATATTTCAACTCTACACTTTCATTTGAAGAAATGTCCATGTATTTCTCCAGAAGATTTCAAAGTCGTGTGCTGCAGATTTGTTGTATGTAGGAAAGGATTAGGTCTGTTTATTTTACACCGATTATGAAGCTCTTACAACATATATTAGAATATTCAAACCAGGAGTCAAGTTGGAAAATCACTGAGGCTGTCCCCGATGACTATGGGTTTCAAACATAGGACCTTTCAAACACGAGGTCGTTGTTCAAGTTCTGATTAAAAGACGTTATTGATATATTTAAGCCACAGGCCAATAATGTAAATCTATAGTTTATATCCAACAAAATGCAATCAATTCTAATTTAATGTCCATGTGGTTGTTATGAAACAAGAGATATGTGTAGATAAAAATCAGACTACTTGGATGTTTGATGTTAAGGTTATGCTTTTCATTTCTTATCAACAACAGTGTGTGCACCATTTCATATATACACTGTTTATTGGAATAACAATTTATCTGTTGCTTTGATTTAATCCGTTTTCAACATTATTTCAGTTATATCACGG
This sequence comes from Serripes groenlandicus, assembly GCA_031761405.1. Taxonomy (NCBI): domain Eukaryota; kingdom Metazoa; phylum Mollusca; class Bivalvia; order Cardiida; family Cardiidae; genus Serripes; species Serripes groenlandicus. The sequence continues at coordinate 7,078 of JASEVX010000240.1, forward strand.
CGACAGTTCACGTATTTAGGATCCCTTGGTAAACAAATCAATACCAGGTTGGGAAATGAGCCTTGCCCAAGGCCACTCCACCATGTCCGACGCGCCGCGACTGGGAATTGAACCTGGGACGCCCGGTTCCAAATCATAGACGCTAACCTATCGACATGATAGTTTTAGTTATTATCTCATGTGAACAGAGGGGTCAATTTCTAACCTACCGACATGTGTTATAATGGATAACACACAATGTAGATAAGGATTTTTCTAGAAAAAGTGTCTATGCGTTAACTTTATATATTTCAAGGTCGGCTGCTTTTGGTTTCATTATTTTCGTTAAAGTGTTACTGATTGCATTCTTTCTGTTTAATCGTTACTAGTTTCATTATACTCGTTTCATCGTTACTGATTGCATTATTTCCATTTAACCGTTACCGATTTCATTATTTCCGATTAACCGTTTCAGATTTTATTATATCTGTGTAATCGTTATAAATGTCATTATTTCTGTGTAATATTAACTGGTTTAATTACTTCCGTGTTACAATTACCGATTTCATTATTTCTATAAAAACGTTAACAATTTCATTATATCCGTGTTATCGTTACTGGTTTAATTACTTCCACTACAGTGTTACGGGTTGCATTATTTTCATTACCAATGTCATGATTTCGTTAAGGATAACATAATTTACAACTTCGTTATTTACGTTTATTATTTCTGTTTACTGGTTACCGATTTCATTTTTTTCGGTTCTGATTTACTTATTTCCATTTAACCATTACTGATTTTATTATTTCTAGATAACTGTCACCTATTTCAGTATTTCCGTTTTAAACCGTTAACTATTTTATTATTACCGTTCGATTTCGTTTAAGTTTGGAACTATTTTGGTGCCGGCTCCATGATACGTTGGTAAAAACCCGAACTTTCCTTTCTTTTAATAATGAAACATGATGTTTCTTTACAAATGAAAAGTTCTTATATTTTTATCAAATTTAACATTATTATGTATAAACATCCATGATCTTGGGGTAGTATTTAAAATTAAACACAGAAAACTCGGACACGAAAAAAGTAAGATAACAGTTGTAATGTGATTGATGGTTTGGGCTAACAACATGTCTGTAATGTTATTCAGAAAGCAATCTGTGTAACATTTGCGCAACGTCCATTACGTCATGGTGATGCACGCAGGCAGCCTTTAATACGAGTTCATGGGTAAATGAATCAGGCAGGGTAAACAACCCGATGTAATAGTTTTGATTGATTTGGGTTTAACGCCATTTTCAACATTTTTTCAGTCATATCACGGCGGCCAGTTTACCTACTCTTATGTTTCCTGGTTTGCTCACACCCGTATTCCACACCATATTGTTTCCAAGCAATTGGCTGCTTTTCCACATATACTGTTAGCCCATTGGCGAAAGACGAATGACGCTTGACATAGTGACTTTTGTCAAACGTCGGAAGAATGTTGGTCGAGCTTGGGTTCGAGCTCACAACCCCGTGATTGACAACCCGCGTCGCTACCGACTGGGCCAGGTTCCTAACACATAGAAAACGCGGGCAAGTGCAAGTTAAAAGTTGTAATGTGCACGTGATTGATGGTTTGGGCTTACAACCTTTCTGTAATGTAACTCAGGACGCACTCTGTGTCACATGGACCTTATTTTGCGCACCGTTAATGACGTCACTCTGACTCATACAGACTGCTTTCAATACATGTTCAGGAATAGACGAGTCAGGCATCCATCTTTACTGGGCACTACAGAAACAAACTGATGTAATAGTAAGATGTGAGAAAAAAAATAGAGAAAATGTCACTTTTTAGCTGTTACGGTTATATTAAAATGAACAAGAAATATCTTAAAGAAGATAAACGGCGATCAATATTTGAAAACACTAAGAAATGGAACATGCGCATTCAATGCCGAGAATACGTTACATGACTGGAGATTACGCGAGGCTCCCAAGAGGTGTGTCTCAGTTCTAATTAACGATAAATAACTGAAAACTTATCATGTTTCAAAAATAATTAATATTTTGCTCTTGGGTATTATATTTTATACGTTTTCACTGATTTATTTTTCACTGAAACTTATTTCTTAAGGAAAACAATTAAAAGTTGGTATACTTCACCTTATTAGTGCCTCTCGTAGGATCGCAAACTTAACTATGAACCAATCAAAACGTTTCATTTCCTTTATTTCTTCGACAATATTCATTAAATACAACATTTGATTGGTCTACAATCTAGATCAGATGTTTAACATCTAGATCAAAACTGAGGTTAAACAGCTATCGCCGAAAAAAATGAAAAAGTAAATTGTTCTTCTTTAGGCCTTACCATACTGGTAATACTGTACCATACTGGTATAAAATAATACAGTAATAATCACAGTTAGCCTACGAGTATCGTAAGGGTTAAAACAAAAATATTCTGTTTAATATAACCGCAAAAGCTGAAAAAATAAATTGTTAAAAAAGTCACATTTTAATATAAAATCAGTTTGTTACGATGGTTCCAGTGTCCTTTGTATCAATGATGAAGCAGGATTCTCCTAGACTGTTCGACAACGTGATTGTCTTATCATATGAGCCGAATTACGAGAAAACCAACATTGTGTCCTCTGCGTAATGTGTCGACCCAGATCAGCCTGCATAGTCCGCAGACGCTAATCCGGGCCAATACATTCCGTCTCAGGGGGATAGAGGTATAGAGTAATGATACCTGTAACAGAAAATCCACAGGAGGCGAACAGTCTCTGCTCGGATTAGCCTGCGCGACAAGCTTAGGCTGATCCGGGTCGATACTTAACGCAGAGTCCACAACGTTGGTTTTCTCGCGGAACGGCTCATATGAATTAGTCGCGATAAAAGGTGTCATAACCTTATCCCACTTGCAGACGCCTTTTGACGCATCTACAGTAGACAATTTTTGCCACAATGTTTTCATCTCTATTTAATAATAAATCTCTCATCTATTGGGATTTTTCACATTGTTTTCCTGACGTTTTAAAGTCGTCTGCTGCAGGTTTGTTTATGTGGGAAAGGGTTAATACACAAGGAAGTGTGACCCAGCAGGTTTATTAGCAAAACACATTTCCATTTTACCGTAAGCTTTCCCTTTCGACGGGCATGCCTCAGATAAATGTACTTCGTAACGTGCATACCTCTTTAACCTTGTGAACGTTAACATTGGGTTGATAATCGTTAATAGCCTTAATTATATAACCATTACTCAATTACAGATAAATGCACTTCGTAACGTGCATACCTCTTTAACCTTGTGAACGTTAACATTGGTTTGATAATCGTTAACAGCCTTAATTATATAACAATTACTCAATTACAGATAAATGCACTTCGTAACGTGCATACCTCTTTAACCTTGCGAACGTTAACATTGGTTTGATAATCGTTAACAGCCTTAATTATATAACCATTACTCAATTACAGATAAATGTACTTCGTAACGTGCATACCTCTTTAACCTTGTGAACGTTAACATTGGTTTGATAATCGTTAACAGCCTTAATTATATAACCATTACTCAATTAAAGATAAATGTACTTCGTAACGTGCATACCTCTTTAACCTTGCGAACGCTAACATTGGTTTGATAATCGTTAACAGCCTTAATTATATAACCATTACTCAATTACAGATAAATGCACTTCGTAACGTGCATACCTCTTTAACCTTGCGAACGTTAACATTGGTTTGATAATCGTTAACAGCCTTAATTATATAACCATTACTCAATTACAGATAAATGTACTTCGTAACGTGCATACCTCTTTAACCTTGTGAACGTTAACATTGGTTTGATAATCGTTAACAGCCTTAATTATATAACCATTACTCAATTAAAGATAAATGTACTTCGTAACGTGCATATCTCTTTAACCTTGTGAACGTTAACATTGGTTTGACAGTCGTTAACAGCCTTAATTATATAACCATTACTCAATTACAGATAAATGTACTTCGTAACGTGCATATCTCTTTAACCTTGCGAACGCTAACATTGGTTTGACAATCGTTAACAGCCTTAATTATATAACCATTACTCAATTACAGATAAATGCACTTCGTAACGTGCATACCTCTTTAACCTTGTGAACGTTAACATTGGTTTGACAATCGTTAACAGCCTTAATTATATAACCATTACTCAATTACAGATAAATGTACTTCGTAACGTGCATACCTCTTTAACCTTGAGCACGTTAACATTGGTTTGACAATCGTTAACAGCCTTAATTATATAACCATTACTCAATTACAGATAAATGCACTTCGTAACGTGCATACCTATTTAACCTTGTGAACGTTAACATTGGTTTGACAATCGTTAATAGCCTTAATTATATAACAATTACTCAATTACAGATAAATGCACTTCGTAACGTGCATACCTCTTTAACCTTGCGAACGTTAACATTGGTTTGATAATCGTTAACAGCCTTAATTATATAACCATTACTCAATTAAAGATAAATGTACTTCGTAACGTGCATACCTCTTTAACCTTGCGAACGCTAACATTGGTTTGATAATCGTTAACAGTCTTAATTATATAACCATTACTCAATTAAAGATAAATGTACTTCGTAACGTGCATACCTCTTTAACCTTGCGAACGCTAACATTGGTTTGATAATCGTTAACAGCCTTAATTATATAACCATTACTCAATTACAGATAAATGTACTTCGTAACGTGCATACCTCTTTAACCTTGTGAACGTTAACATTGGTTTGATAATCGTTAACAGTCTTAATTATATAACCATTACTCAATTACAGATAAATGTACTTCGTAACGTGCATACCTCTTTAACCTTGTGAACGTTAACATTGGTTTGATAATCGTTAACAGCCTTAATTATATAACCATTACTCAATTAAAGATAAATGTACTTCGTAACGTGCATATCTCTTTAACCTTGTGAACGTTAACATTGGTTTGACAGTCGTTAACAGCCTTAATTATATAACCATTACTCAATTACAGATAAATGTACTTCGTAACGTGCATATATCTTTAACCTTGTGAACGCTAACATTGGTTTGACAATCGTTAACAGCCTTAATTATATAACCATTACTCAATTACAGATAAATGCACTTCGTAACGTGCATACCTCTTTAACCTTGTGAACGTTAACATTGGTTTGACAATCGTTAACAGCCTTAATTATATAACCATTACTCAATTACAGATAAATGTACTTCGTAACGTGCATACCTCTTTAACCTTGAGAACGTTAACATTGGTTTGACAATCGTTAACAGCCTTAATTATATAACCATTACTCAATTACAGATAAATGCACTTCGTAACGTGCATACCTATTTAACCTTGTGAACGTTAACATTGGTTTGACAATCGTTAATAGCCTTAATTATATAACCATTACTCAATTACAGATAAATGTACTTCGTAACGTGCATATCTCTTTAACCTTGTGAACGTTAACATTGGTTTGACAATCGTTAACAGCCTTAATTATATAACCATTACTCAATTACAGATAAATGTACTTCGTAACGTGCATATCTCTTTAACCTTGTGAACGCTAACATTGGTTTGACAATCGTTAACAGCCTTAATTATATAACCATTACTCAATTACAGATAAATGTACTTCGTAACGTGCATATCTCTTTAACCTTGTGAACGTTAACATTGGTTTGACAATCGTTAACAGCCTTAATTATATAACCATTACTCAATTACAGATAAATGTACTTCGTAACGTGCATATCTCTTTAACCTTGTGAACGCTAACATTGGTTTGACAATCGTTAACAGCCTTAATTATATAACCATTACTCAATTACAGATAAATGTACTTCGTAACGTGCATACCTCTTTAACCTTGTGAACGTTAACATTGGTTTGACAATCGTTAACAGCCTTAATTATATAACCATTACTCAATTACAGATAAATGTACTTCGTAACGTGCATACCTCTTTAACCTTGAGAACGTTAACATTGGTTTGACAATCGTTAACAGCCTTAATTATATAACCATTACTCAATTACAGATAAATGCACTTCGTAACGTGCATACCTATTTAACCTTGTGAACGTTAACATTGGTTTGACAATCGTTAATAGCCTTAATTATATAACCATTACTCAATTACAGATAAATGTACTTCGTAACGTGCATATCTCTTTAACCTTGTGAACGTTAACATTGGTTTGACAATCGTTAACAGCCTTAATTATATAACCATTACTCAATTACAGATAAATGTACTTCGTAACGTGCATATCTCTTTAACCTTGTGAACGCTAACATTGGTTTGACAATCGTTAACAGCCTTAATTATATAACCATTACTCAATTACAGATAAATGTACTTCGTAACGTGCATATCTCTTTAACCTTGTGAACGTTAACATTGGTTTGACAATCGTTAACAGCCTTAATTATATAACCATTACTCAATTACAGATAAATGTACTTCGTAACGTGCATATCTCTTTAACCTTGTGAACGCTAACATTGGTTTGACAATCGTTAACAGCCTTAATTATATAACCATTACTCAATTACAGATAAATGTACTTCGTAACGTGCATACCTCTTTAACCTTGTGAACTCTAACATTGGTTTGACAATCGTTAATAGCCTTAATTATATAACCATTACTCAATTACAGATAAATGTACTTCGTAACGTGCCTGCGCAGTCCGCGCAGACTGATCCGGGCCGACACATTCCGTCTCAGGGGGATAGAGGAATAGAACAATGATTCCTGAAACAGAAAATCAACAGGAGGCAAAATGTTTCAGCCCGGATTAGCTTGCGCGGCATGCTTAGGCTGATCCGGGTCGATACTTTACGCAGAGTCCACAATGTTGCTTTTCTCGGGAGACGGCTCAATTATAATGTTATTGGCTTCAGGGCCATTTAAACTTATTCGCATTGAAACCAGACCGTCATACTTCATTGTACGTATGTTGGAACTGACGACATAGCACGAAAGGTCGTCTCGAATTGACTATTTACATTTCAATATTCTATACAATCGGAACACTCGCCAAGCACAGCTTCTCTATGGATTATCTCCCCTGTTGATGCTAGGAATTTTTTAGACGTCAAATGGGTTAATAACAAACATGAGCATCTTTCAGAAATATAATGTACTAGTAAAGGGAAATTCGCATTTTGTTTAGACTTTTCAAATATAAATGCATATGATTTGGTTTAGACTTTTCAAATATAAATGCATACGATTTTGTTTAGACTTTTCAAATATAAATGCATACGATTTTGTTTAGCCTTTTCAATTATAAATGCATACGATTAAATATAAATGCATACGATTTGGTTTAGACTTTTCAAATATAAATGCATACGATTTTTTTTAGACTTTTCAAATATACATGTAAATGCATACGATTTTTATTAGACTTTTCAAATATAAATGCATACGATTTTGTTTAGACTTTTCAAATATAAATGCATACGATATAGTTAAGTTTTTTTTTTCAGTCCACGGTCAAGTCATTACAAGTATTTCACCCATTCCCACTTATAGCCGCATTTTGACGCATCTGCAGCAGACGACTTTTGAAAACATTGCGACAAAAGGAAAAATCGCCCATATTGAGCAATTTAACCTTAAATTACAATGTTTTCAACTCTATTTAAAAATTCCACTCTCAATTATGGAGATTTTTCACCTTTTTGTCCAGATGTATTCAAAGTCGTCTGTTGTAGATTTGTTGTATGTGGCATAAAAGTGGACAGCTGTTTCTAGTAGACAACGTTTCGAAATATTGTGGAAGGAATAGACAAAGCGAGCTATTACTTCCTCACTTTCTCACAATGCAAATATAACAATAATTTTAATCACACATCTCCAATACACATAGGACTATAAAATATCACATCAGCTCTAAACATTCAGATTTCGAGCTACTGACTTACTGATGTAGACTGTAGTCTGTAGACTGTAGACTGTAGACTGTAGGCTGTAGACTGTAGGCTGTAGACTGTAGACTGTAGACTGTAGACTGTAGACTTTAGACTGTAGACTGTAGACTGTGTACTGTAGACTGTAGACTGTAGACTGTAGTCTGTAGACTGTAGACTGTATACTGTAGACTTTAGACTGTAGAATGTAGACTGTAGACTGTAGACTGTATACTGCAGAATGTATACTGTATACTGTATACTGTAGTCTGTAGACTGTAGACTGTAGAATGTAGACTGTAGACTGTATACTGTAGACTGTAGACTGTAGACTGTAGACTGTAGACTGTATACTGTAGACTGTAGACTGTAGACTGTAGACTGTAGAGGTAGTTTCTTTGTAGTGTGTGTACGCCTCTTTCAGTAATTTTTCAGTTATATTACTTAATGCGTTTTCTGGATAAGTTACCATGACTACTGGTCCTTTAATCCTGACACCAACGAGTCAGTCGTTATGCTTCCCCTGCAATTTCGAGCACCGAGGGGCCGAGGGAGGGAAGGGGAAGGGGGTGTAACAACCATTTTTGAACTATTTGGTATGTCCTGGACTGGGATCGGACCCGCGACCTCCCGCACCAAAGATGGACGCTCTACCACTACACCACCGATGTGCTCAGTTTTAAGAGCTTCCGCACAAAGGTTCAATCCACGCTCTCTCGTAACAAATATGCTAACCCACCAAAGAAGCAGCTTCCCTCTTTAATGCTCAAGGTTGCCGGGAATATTTAATGACTAATGTCCAAATGTGGTTGATTCCCGTACTTATGTTAAACTGATTAAAACGTTCAGCATATATAATCACGATCGAGTTCCTTTAAAACCAGTACTCGCGCCGTTTGTGTTGAAAAATCCCAAAGGCAGAACCCGCTCAGCACGGAAATCGAACACGAGACCTTTTGTATGAGGTGCCGACGCTGTATCACTGCATCACTGTCTTTCCGAGTACGTACTTCAACACGCCGTTTTAAATAACTGAAATATAGTTGAAAGCGGAGAAAATATTATAGTATAATGTCTTTATTGTAAAAACAATTAGTATATATACACCGATACATCGTATGATAATCATGTAATAATTAAACTGGAATAGCGAATAAGGAAATCGTTAGGGGGATTTTGGTCGATGCGTCATCATTAGTAAAATAGTTCTGTCTTTTAGCATACTGATGTGAAGTAATAAATAACAACGTAACAATGTGGATAATAACTGTACTGGTTTCATAATGCAAAAGAAAATTGTCAACTTGCAATTTTGAAACGCCAAGCCGCGCCAAGCGACAGTTAGTCTTGCAGCATATCAGTTTTGGCATCATATAAATTGAAATGGAGTGAATTTATAGTTTCACGTCGAATTTAGCAATATACATGTTCTAGTACGTGTGTCAGTTATCCTACTTACAAGCTTATTGGCCCTCTCGCACAGCATTCTTCCTATGCAACTGTCAACTTTCCCACATAGGCTTCCATTATACTGGCTAAAGACGAATAACACATGTCACAATGGCTCTATAAGTATAGTTTGTCTTGCAGCATATATTGTTTGGCATCATACAAATAGAAATGGAGTGAATTCATAGTTTCACATCGATTGTTAGTAATATACATGTTCTAGTATGTGTGTCAGTTATCCTACTCACATGAGTATTGGCCGTCTCGCACGGCTTTATTCCTATGCAACTGGCAACTTGACCACATAGACTTCCATTGTACTGGCTAAAGACGAATAACGCATGTCACAATGGCTTTATTAATCGAAAATAAAATTGAATGGTCGTTTGTTTCCTTGCTTCGAGCCCACGACCGTTAGGTCCACAGAGATCGACGTTATCGGCTGTCGTAATCAAAGTATATTTAGCATGACACAGTCAGAAGGATTTATTTGAGATTACGCCGCTTTCAACAATTGTTCAGTTATATCACGACATTTCTTGAGCCGTCTCCCGAGAAAAGCAACATTGTGGACTCTGCGTAAAGTATCGACCCGGATCAGCCTAAGCATGCCGCGCAAGCTAATCCGGGCTGAAACATTTTGCCTCCTGTTGATTTTCTGTTTCAGGAATCATTGTTCTATTCCTCTATCCCCCTGAGACGGAATGTGTCGGCCCGGATCAGTCTGCGCGGACTGCGCAGGCACGTTACGAAGTACATTTATCTGTAATTGAGTAATGGTTATATAATTAAGGCTATTAACGATTGTCAAACCAATGTTAGAGTTCACAAGGTTAAAGAGGTATGCACGTTACGAAGTACATTTATCTGTAATTGAGTAATGGTTATATAATTAAGGCTGTTAACGATTGTCAAACCAATGTTAGCGTTCACAAGGTTAAAGAGATATGCACGTTACGAAGTACATTTATCTGTAATTGAGTAATGGTTATATAATTAAGGCTGTTAACGATTGTCAAACCAATGTTAACGTTCACAAGGTTAAAGAGATATGCACGTTACGAAGTACATTTATCTGTAATTGAGTAATGGTTATATAATTAAGGCTGTTAACGATTGTCAAACCAATGTTAGCGTTCACAAGGTTAAAGAGATATGCACGTTACGAAGTACATTTATCTGTAATTGAGTAATGGTTATATAATTAAGGCTGTTAACGATTGTCAAACCAATGTTAACGTTCACAAGGTTAAAGAGATATGCACGTTACGAAGTACATTTATCTGTAATTGAGTAATGGTTATATAATTAAGGCTATTAACGATTGTCAAACCAATGTTAACGTTCACAAGGTTAAATAGGTATGCACGTTACGAAGTGCATTTATCTGTAATTGAGTAATGGTTATATAATTAAGGCTGTTAACGATTGTCAAACCAATGTTAACGTTCTCAAGGTTAAAGAGGTATGCACGTTACGAAGTACATTTATCTGTAATTGAGTAATGGTTATATAATTAAGGCTGTTAACGATTGTCAAACCAATGTTAACGTTCACAAGGTTAAAGAGGTATGCACGTTACGAAGTGCATTTATCTGTAATTGAGTAATGGTTATATAATTAAGGCTGTTAACGATTGTCAAACCAATGTTAGCGTTCACAAGGTTAAAGATATATGCACGTTACGAAGTACATTTATCTGTAATTGAGTAATGGTTATATAATTAAGGCTGTTAACGACTGTCAAACCAATGTTAACGTTCACAAGGTTAAAGAGATATGCACGTTACGAAGTACATTTATCTTTAATTGAGTAATGGTTATATAATTAAGGCTGTTAACGATTATCAAACCAATGTTAACGTTCACAAGGTTAAAGAGGTATGCACGTTACGAAGTACATTTATCTGTAATTGAGTAATGGTTATATAATTAAGACTGTTAACGATTATCAAACCAATGTTAACGTTCACAAGGTTAAAGAGGTATGCACGTTACGAAGTACATTTATCTGTAATTGAGTAATGGTTATATAATTAAGGCTGTTAACGATTATCAAACCAATGTTAGCGTTCGCAAGGTTAAAGAGGTATGCACGTTACGAAGTACATTTATCTTTAATTGAGTAATGGTTATATAATTAAGACTGTTAACGATTATCAAACCAATGTTAGCGTTCGCAAGGTTAAAGAGGTATGCACGTTACGAAGTACATTTATCTTTAATTGAGTAATGGTTATATAATTAAGGCTGTTAACGATTATCAAACCAATGTTAACGTTCGCAAGGTTAAAGAGGTATGCACGTTACGAAGTGCATTTATCTGTAATTGAGTAATTGTTATATAATTAAGGCTATTAACGATTGTCAAACCAATGTTAACGTTCACAAGGTTAAATAGGTATGCACGTTACGAAGTGCATTTATCTGTAATTGAGTAATGGTTATATAATTAAGGCTGTTAACGATTGTCAAACCAATGTTAACGTGCTCAAGGTTAAAGAGGTATGCACGTTACGAAGTACATTTATCTGTAATTGAGTAATGGTTATATAATTAAGGCTGTTAACGATTGTCAAACCAATGTTAACGTTCACAAGGTTAAAGAGGTATGCACGTTACGAAGTGCATTTATCTGTAATTGAGTAATGGTTATATAATTAAGGCTGTTAACGATTGTCAAACCAATGTTAGCGTTCGCAAGGTTAAAGAGATATGCACGTTACGAAGTACATTTATCTGTAATTGAGTAATGGTTATATAATTAAGGCTGTTAACGACTGTCAAACCAATGTTAACGTTCACAAGGTTAAAGAGATATGCACGTTACGAAGTACATTTATCTTTAATTGAGTAATGGTTATATAATTAAGGCTGTTAACGATTATCAAACCAATGTTAACGTTCACAAGGTTAAAGAGGTATGCACGTTACGAAGTACATTTATCTGTAATTGAGTAATGGTTATATAATTAAGGCTGTTAACGATTATCAAACCAATGTTAACGTTCGCAAGGTTAAAGAGGTATGCACGTTACGAAGTGCATTTATCTGTAATTGAGTAATGGTTATATAATTAAGGCTGTTAACGATTATCAAACCAATGTTAGCGTTCGCAAGGTTAAAGAGGTATGCACGTTACGAAGTACATTTATCTTTAATTGAGTAATGGTTATATAATTAAGGCTGTTAACGATTATCAAACCAATGTTAACGTTCACAAGGTTAAAGAGGTATGCACGTTACGAAGTACATTTATCTGTAATTGAGTAATGGTTATATAATTAAGGCTGTTAACGATTATCAAACCAATGTTAACGTTCGCAAGGTTAAAGAGGTATGCACGTTACGAAGTGCATTTATCTGTAATTGAGTAATTGTTATATAATTAAGGCTGTTAACGATTATCAAACCAATGTTAACGTTCACAAGGTTAAAGAGGTATGCACGTTACGAAGTGCATTTATCTGTAATTGAGTAATGGTTATATAATTAAGGCTATTAACGATTATCAACCCAATGTTAACGTTCACAAGGTTAAAGAGGTATGCACGTTACGAAGTACATTTATCTGAGGCATGCCCGTCGAAAGGGAAAGCTTACGGTAAAATGGAAATGTGTTTTGCTAATAAACCTGCTGGGTCACACTTCCTTGTGTATTAACCCTTTCCCACATAAACAAACCTGCAGCAGACGACTTTAAAACGTCAGGAAAACAATGTGAAAAATCCCAATAGATGAGAGATTTATTATTAAATAGAGATGAAAACATTGTGGCAAAAATTGTCTACTGTAGATGCGTCAAAAGGCGTCTGCAAGTGGGATAAGGTTATGACACCTTTTATCGCGACTAATTCATATGAGCCGTTCCGCGAGAAAACCAACGTTGTGGACTCTGCGTTAAGTATCGACCCGGATCAGCCTAAGCTTGTCGCGCAGGCTAATCCGAGCAGAGACTGTTCGCCTCCTGTGGATTTTCTGTTACAGGTATCATTACTCTATACCTCTATCCCCCTGAGACGGAATGTATTGGCCCGGATTAGCGTCTGCGGACTATGCAGGCTGATCTGGGTCGACACATTACGCAGAGGACACAATGTTGGTTTTCTCGTAATTCGGCTCATATGATAAGACAATCACGTTGTCGAACAGTCTAGGAGAATCCTGCTTCATCATTGATACAAAGGACACTGGAACCATCGTAACAAACTGATTTTATATTAAAATGTGACTTTTTTAACAATTTATTTTTTCAGCTTTTGCGGTTATATTAAACAGAATATTTTTGTTTTAACCCTTACGATACTCGTAGGCTAACTGTGATTATTACTGTATTATTTTATACCAGTATGGTACAGTATTACCAGTATGGTAAGGCCTAAAGAAGAACAATTTACTTTTTCATTTTTTTCGGCGATAGCTGTTTAACCTCAGTTTTGATCTAGATGTTAAACATCTGATCTAGATTGTAGACCAATCAAATGTTGTATTTAATGAATATTGTCGAAGAAATAAAGGAAATGAAACGTTTTGATTGGTTCATAGTTAAGTTTGCGATCCTACGAGAGGCACTAATAAGGTGAAGTATACCAACTTTTAATTGTTTTCCTTAAGAAATAAGTTTCAGTGAAAAATAAATCAGTGAAAACGTATAAAATATAATACCCAAGAGCAAAATATTAATTATTTTTGAAACATGATAAGTTTTCAGTTATTTATCGTTAATTAGAACTGAGACACACCTCTTGGGAGCCTCGCGTAATCTCCAGTCATGTAACGTATTCTCGGCATTGAATGCGCATGTTCCATTTCTTAGTGTTTTCAAATATTGATCGCCGTTTATCTTCTTTAAGATATTTCTTGTTCATTTTAATATAACCGTAACAGCTAAAAAGTGACATTTTCTCTATTTTTTTTCTCACATCTTACTATTACATCAGTTTGTTTCTGTAGTGCCCAGTAAAGATGGATGCCTGACTCGTCTATTCCTGAACATGTATTGAAAGCAGTCTGTATGAGTCAGAGTGACGTCATTAACGGTGCGCAAAATAAGGTCCATGTGACACAGAGTGCGTCCTGAGTTACATTACAGAAAGGTTGTAAGCCCAAACCATCAATCACGTGCACATTACAACTTTTAACTTGCACTTGCCCGCGTTTTCTATGTGTTAGGAACCTGGCCCAGTCGGTAGCGACGCGGGTTGTCAATCACGGGTTGTGAGCTCGAGACCCAAGCTCGACCAACATTCTTCCGACGTTTGACAAAGTCACTATGTCAATGCGTCATTCGTCTTTCGCCAATGGGCTAAACAGTATATGTGGGAAAAGCAGCCAATTGCTTGGAAACAATATGGTGTGGAATACGGGTGTGAGCAAACCAGGAAACATAAGAGTGTAGGTAAACTGGCCGCCGTGATATGACTGAAAAAAATGTTGAAAATGGCGTTAAACCCAAATCAATCAAAAACTATTACATCGGGTTGTTTACCCTGCCTGATTCATTTACCTTGAACTCGTATTAAAGGCTGCCTGCGTGCATCACCATGACGTAATGGACGGTTGCGCAAAATGTTACACAGATTGCTTTCTGAATAACATTACAGACATGTGTTAGCCCAAACCATCAATCACATTTACAACTGTTATCTTACTTTTTTCGTGTCCGAGTTTTCTGTGTTTAATTTTAAATACTACGGCCCAGATCATGGATGTTTATACATATAATGTTAAATTTGAATAAAATATAAGAAACTTTTCATTTGTAAAGAAACATCATGTTTCATTATTAAAAGAAAAGAAAGTTCGGGTTTTTACCAACGTATCATGGAGGCCGGCACCAAATAGTTCCAACTTAAACGAAATGCGAACGGTAATCAATAAAATAGTTAACGGTTTAAAACGGAAATACTGAAATAGGTGACAGTTATCTAGAAATAATAAAATCAGTAATGGTTAAATGGAAATAAGTAAATCAGAACCGAAAAAAATGAAATCGTAACCAGTAAACAGAAATAATAAACGTAAATAACGAAGTGTGTAAATTATGTTATCCTTAACGACAATCAGGACATTGTAATGAAAATAATTGCAACCCGTAACACTGGTAGTGGAAGTATTAAACCATAACACTACGATAACACGGATATAATGAAATAGTTAACGTTTTATAGAAATAATGAAATCGGTAATTGTAACACAGGAAGTAATTCAAACCAGTTAATATTACACAGAAATAATGACATTTATAACGATTACACAGATATAATAAAATCTGAAACGGTTAATCGGAAATATGAAATCGGTAACGGTTAAATGGAAATAATGCACATCAGTAACGATTGGAAACGAGTATAATGAAACTAGTAACGATTAACAGAAGAATGCAATCAGTAACACTTTAACGAAAATAATGAAACCAAAAAGCAGCCGACCTTGAAATATATAAAGTTAACGCATAGACAACTTTTTCTAGAAAAATCCTTATCTACATTGTGTGTTATCCATTATAACACATGTCGGTAGGTTAGAAATTGACCCCTCTGTTCACATGAGATAATAACTAAAACTATCATGTCGATAGGTTAGCGTCTATGATTTGGAACCGGGCGTCCAGGTTCAATTCCCAGTCGCGGGCGCGTCGGACATGGTTGGAGTGGCCTTGGGCAAGGCTCATTTCCAACCTGGTATTGATTTGTTTACCAAGGGATCCTAAATACGTGAACTGTCGCCGTGATATAACTGAAATAATGTTGAAAACGGATTAAATCAAAGCAACAGATAAATTGTTATTCCAATAACACAGTGTATATATGGAAATGGTGCACACACTGTTGTTGATAAGAAATGAAAAGCATAACCTTAACATCAAACATCCAAGTAGTCTGATTTTTATCTTACAATATCTCTTGTTTCATAACAACCACATGGACATTAATTAGAATTGATTGCATTTTGTTGGATATAAACTATAGATTTACATTATTGGCCTGTGGCTTAAATATATCAATAACGTCTTTTAATCAGAACTTGAACAACGACCTCGTGTTTGAAAGGTCCTATGTTTGATAACCCATAGTCATCGGGGACAGCCTCAGTGATTTTCCAACTTGACTCCTGGTTTGAATAAGCTTCATAATCGGTGTAAAATAAACAGACCTAATCCTTTCCTACATACAACAAATCTGCAGCACACGACTTTGAAATCTTCTGGAGAAATACATGGACATTTCTTCAAATGAAAGTGTAGAGTTGAAATATTGTGACAAACGTAGAATTCACTCATTATGAGCAATTTTTCATTTTTCATTTATTTATTTCAAAAGTCGTCTACCACAGATGCGCCAGTATGTGTCTGCAAGTGAAAAGGGGTTTAAAAATATGTATAAGAGGCGAGTTCGAACCCTAGCTCGGCCAACATAACTTCCGATGTTTAACAAAATTCAACGCGACAAGCGTCATTTGTTTTCCACCAATGGGCTAATAGTCAATGCGGAAAAGCAGCCATCTGCAATTTACACCGAATAAACGTGTTTGAAGCTCCGTGATCTTTAGTATGGCCATCGGAGCGTCTCGACTAAACTCGTACATTTGGTTTTCGTTAATAGCCGAGTTAAATGACTTCTTAACTCGCGCATCATCGCTTTTCGTAAATAGACGAGTTCAATGATGTCTTAACTCACACATCATCGCTTTTCGTAATTAGCGAGTTAAATGACGTCTTAACTCGCGCATCATCGCTTTTCGTTAATAGCCGAGTTAAATGACGTCTTAACTCGCACATCATCGCTTTTCGTTAATAGCCGCGATAAATGACGTCTTAACTCGCACATCATCGCTTTTCGTAAATAGCCGAGTTAAATGACGTCTTAACTCACACATCATCGCTTTTCGTAAATAGCCGAGTTAAATGACGTCTTAACTCGCATATCATCGCTTTTCGTAAATAACCGAGTTAAATGACGTCTTAACTCGCACATCATCGCTTTTCGTAAATAGCCGAGTGGATGGCGAACAGTAGAAAATGAATAAGCAAACCCGGTGTTTCACGCGGATTTCTGTCTTTTCTCACTCTGTATTTGTAAGTCGTCATCTGGCGACTATTTCGCAGACGATGTTTGTAAATACGACGGGTAAAATTGATAAAGTCGTCATCTTGCGACTCTTTAGCAGACGACGTTTGTTAATACGACGTTTATTATTGATCCAGTTCTTTAGCAGACAACTGTTGTAAATACGACGGGTAATATTGATACTGTCGTCATCTTGCCATTCTTAAGCAGACGACTTTTGTTAATACGACGGGTAATATTGATACAGTCGTCACCTGGCGACTCTTTAGCAGACGACCTTTGTAAATACGACGGATTAAATTGAAACACTCGTCATCTGGCGACTTTTTAGCATACGACATTTGCAAATACGACTGGGTAAAATTGAAAGTCGTCACCTGGTGACTCTTAAGAAGACGACGTTTGTAAATACGACGGGTAATATTGATACAGTCGTCATCTGGCGACTCTTTAGCAGACGACGTTTGTTAATACGACTGGTAACATTGATAGTCGTCATATGGCGACTCTTTAGCAGACAAATTTGTAAATACGACGGGTACAATCGATAGAGTCGGCATCTGGCGACTCTTTAGCAAACTGATTTTATATTAAAATGTGACTTTTTTAACAATTTATTTTTTCAGCTTTTGCGGTTATATTAAACAGAATATTTTTGTTTTAACCCTTACGATACTCGTAGGCTAACTGTGATTATTACTGTATTATTTTATACCAGTATGGTACAGTATTACCAGTATGGTAAGGCCTAAAGAAGAACAATTTACTTTTTCATTTTTTTCGGCGATAGCTGTTTAACCTCAGTTTTGATCCAGATGTTAAACATCTGATCTAGATTGTAGACCAATCAAATGTTGTATTTAATGAATATTGTCGAAGAAATAAAGGAAATGAAACGTTTTGATTGGTTCATAGTTAAGTTTGCGATCCTACGAGAGGCACTAATAAGGTGAAGTATACCAACTTTTAATTGTTTTCCTTAAGAAATAAGTTTCAGTGAAAAATAAATCAGTGAAAACGTATAAAATATAATACCCAAGAGCAAAATATTAATTATTTTTGAAACATGATAAGTTTTCAGTTATTTATCGTTAATTAGAACTGAGACACACCTCTTGGGAGCCTCGCGTAATCTCCAGTCATGTAACGTATTCTCGGCATTGAATGCGCATGTTCCATTTCTTAGTGTTTTCAAATATTGATCGCCGTTTATCTTCTTTAAGATATTTCTTGTTCATTTTAATATAACCGTAACAGCTAAAAAGTGACATTTTCTCTATTTCTTTTCTCACATCTTACTATTACATCAGTTTGTTTCTCTAGTGCCCAGTAAAGATGGATGCCTGACTCGTCTATTCCTGAACATGTATTGAAAGCAGTCTGTATGAGTCAGAGTGACGTCATTAACGGTGCGCAAAATAAGGTCCATGTGACACAGAGTGCGTCCTGAGTTACATTACAGAAAGGTTGTAAGCCCAAACCATCAATCACGTGCACATTACAACTTTTAACTTGCACTTGCCCGCGTTTTCTATGTGTTAGGAACCGAGCCCCGGTGGCCCAGTCGGTAGCGACGCGGGTTGTCAATCACGGGGTTGTGAGCTCGAACCCAAGCTCGACCAACATTCTTCCGACGTTTGACAAAAGTCACTATGTCAAGCGTCATTCGTCTTTCGCCAATGGGCTAACAGTATATGTGGAAAAGCAGCCAATTGCTTGGAAACAATATGGTGTGGAATACGGGTGTGAGCAAACCAGGAAACATAAGAGTAGGTAAACTGGCCGCCGTGATATGACTGAAAAAATGTTGAAAATGGCGTTAAACCCAAATCAATCAAAACTATTACATCGGGTTGTTTACCCTGCCTGATTCATTTACCCATGAACTCGTATTAAAGGCTGCCTGCGTGCATCACCATGACGTAATGGACGTTGCGCAAATGTTACACAGATTGCTTTCTGAATAACATTACAGACATGTTGTTAGCCCAAACCATCAATCACATTACAACTGTTATCTTACTTTTTTCGTGTCCGAGTTTTCTGTGTTTAATTTTAAATACTACCCCCAGATCATGGATGTTTATACATAATAATGTTAAATTTGATAAAAATATAAGAACTTTTCATTTGTAAAGAAACATCATGTTTCATTATTAAAAGAAAGGAAAGTTCGGGTTTTTACCAACGTATCATGGAGCCGGCACCAAAATAGTTCCAAACTTAAACGAAATCGAACGGTAATAATAAAATAGTTAACGGTTTAAAACGGAAATACTGAAATAGGTGACAGTTATCTAGAAATAATAAAATCAGTAATGGTTAAATGGAAATAAGTAAATCAGAACCGAAAAAAATGAAATCGGTAACCAGTAAACAGAAATAATAAACGTAAATAACGAAGTTGTAAATTATGTTATCCTTAACGAAATCATGACATTGGTAATGAAAATAATGCAACCCGTAACACTGTAGTGGAAGTAATTAAACCAGTAACGATAACACGGATATAATGAAATTGTTAACGTTTTTATAGAAATAATGAAATCGGTAATTGTAACACGGAAGTAATTAAACCAGTTAATATTACACAGAAATAATGACATTTATAACGATTACACAGATATAATAAAATCTGAAACGGTTAATCGGAAATAATGAAATCGGTAACGGTTAAATGGAAATAATGCAATCAGTAACGATGAAACGAGTATAATGAAACTAGTAACGATTACACAGAAAGAATGCAATCAGTAACACTTTAACGAAAATAATGAAACCAAAAGCAGCCGACCTTGAAATATATAAAGTTAACGCATAAACACTTTTTCTAGAAAAATCCTTATCTACATTGTGTGTTATCCATTATAACACATGTCGGTAGGTTAGAAATTGACCCCTCTGTTCACATGAGATAATAACTAAAACTATCATGTCGATAGGTTAGCGTCTATGATTTGGAACTGGGCGTCCCAGGTTCAATTCCTAGTCGCGGTGCGTCGGACATGGTGGAGTGGCCTTGGGCAAGGCTCATTTCCCAACCTGGTACTGATTTGTTTACCAAGGGATCCTAAATACGTGAACTGTCGCCGTGATATAACTGAAATAATGTTGACAACGGATTAAATCAAAGCAACAGATAATTTTTTATTCCAATAAACAGTGTATATATGAAATGGTGCACACACTGTTGTTGATAAGAAATGAATAGCATAACCTTAACATCAAACATCCAAGTAGTCTGATTTTTATCTACACATATCTCTTGTTTCATAACAACCACATGGACATTAAATTAGAATTGATTGCATTGTGTTGGATATAAACTATAGATTTACATTATTGGCCGGTGGCTTAAATATATCAATAACGTCTTTTAATCCGAACTTGAACAACGACCTCGTGTTTGAAAGGTCCTAGGTTTGAAACCCATAGTCATCGGGGACAGCCTCAGTGATTTTCCAACTTGACTCCTGGTTTGAATATTCTAATATATGTTGTAAGAGCTTCATAATCGGTGTAAAATAAACAGACCTAATCCTTTCCTACATACAACAAATCTGCAGCAGACGACTTTGAAATCTTCTGGAGAAATACAAGGACATTTCTTCAAATGAAAGTGTAGAGTTGAAATATTGTGACAAACGTAGAATTCACTCATTATGAGCAATGTTTCATTTTTCATTTATTTATTTCAAAAGTCGTCTACCACAGATGCGCCAGTATGTGTCTGCAAGTGAAAAGGGGTTTAAAAATATGTATAAGAGGCGAGTTCGAACCCTAGCTCGGCCAACATAACTTCCGATGTTTAACAAAATTCAACGCGACAAGCGTCATTTGTTTTCCACCAATGGGCTAATAGTCAATGCGGAAAAGCAGCCATTTGCAATTTACACCGAATAAACGTGTTTGAAGCTCCGTGATCTTTAGTATGGCCATCGGAGCGTCTCGACTAAACTCGTACATATGGTTTTCGTTAATAGCCGAGTTAAATGACTTCTTAACTCGCGCATCATCGCTTTTCGTAAATAGCCGAGTTCAATGATGTCTTAACTCACACATCATCGCTTTTCGTAATTAACCGAGTTAAATGACGTCTTAACTCGCGCATCATCGCTTTTCGTTAATAGCCGAGTTAAATGACGTCTTAACTCGCACATCATCGCTTTTCGTTAATAGCCGCGTTAAATGACGTCTTAACTCGCACATCATCGCTTTTCGTAAATAGCCGAGTTAAATGACGTCTTAACTCACACATCATCGCTTTTCGTAAATAGCCGAGTTAAATGACGTCTTAACTCGCATATCATCGCTTTTCATAAATAACCGAGTTAAATGACGTCTTAATTCGCACATCATCGCTTTTCGTAAATAGCCGAGTGGATGGCGAACAGTAGAAAATGAATAAGCAAACCCGCTGTTTCACGCGGATTTCTGTCTTTTCTCACTCTGTATTTGTAAGTCGTCATCTGGCGACTATTTCGCAGACGATGTTTGTAAATACGACGGGTAAAATTGATAAAGTCGTCATCTTGCGACTCTTTAGCAGACGACGTTTGTTAATACGACGTTTAATATTGATCCAGTTCTTTAGCAGACAACTTTTGTAAATACGACGGGTAATATTGATACAGTCGTCATCTTGCCATTCTTAAGCAGACGACTTTTGTTAATACGACGGGTAATATTGATACAGTCGTCACCTGGCGACTCTTTAGCAGACCTTTGTAAATACGACGGATTCAATTGAAACACTCGTCATCTGGCGACTCTTTAGCATACGACATTTGTAAATACGACGGGTAAAATTGAAAGTCGTCACCTGGTGACTCTTAAGAAGACGACGTTTGTAAATACGATGGGTAATATTGATACAGTCGTCATCTGGCGACTCTTTAGAAGACGACTTTTGTAAATATGATAGGTACAATCGATACAGTCGTCATCTGACAACTATTAAGCCGACCTTTGTAAATACGACAGGTAAAATTAAAACAGTCATCATCTGGCGACTCTTTAGCAGACGACGTTTGTTAATACGACGGGTGATATTGATAGTCGTCAACTGGCGACTCTTTAGCAGACGACCTTTGTAAATACGATGGGTAATATTGATAGTCGTCATCTGGCGACTTTTAGCAGACGACTTTTGTAAATACGACGGGTAATATTGATCCAGTCGTCATCTGGCGACTATTAAGTAGACGACGTTTGTAAGACGGGTCAAATTGATACAGTCGTCACCTGGCGGCTCTTTAGCAGACGACGTTTGTTAATACGACGGGTAATATTGATACAGTTGTCGACTGGCGACTCTTTAGCAGTTGACGTTTGTTAATACGACGGGTAATATTGATACAGTCGTCAACTGGCGACTCTTTAGCAGACGACTTTTGTAAATACGACAGGTAAAATTAAAACAGTCGTCACCTGGCGACTCTTTAGCAGACGACGTTTGTAAATACGACAGGTAAAATTAAAACTGTCGTGATCTGGCGACTCTTTAGCAGACGATCTTTGTAAATACGACGTGTACAATTGATACAATCGTCATCTGGCGATACTTTAGCAGACATTTGTTAATGCGACGGGTAATATTGATACAGTCGTCTACTGGCGACTCTAGCAGACGACTTTTGTAAATACGACGGGTAGTATTAATACAGTCGTAATCTGGCGACTATAAAGCAGACAACGTTTGTAAGACGGGTCAAATTGATACAGTCGTCACCTGGCGACTCTTTAGCAGACGACCTTTGTAAATACGACGGGTAATATTGATACAGTCGTCATCTGGCGACTTTCAGCAGACGACTTTTATAAATACGACAGGTAAAATTAAAACAGCTGTCATCTGGCAACTCTTTAGCAGACGACGTTTGTAAATACGACAGGTAAAATTAAAACTGTCATGATCTGGCGACTCTTTAGCAGACGATCTTTGTAAATACGACGGATAAAATTGATACAATCATCATCTGGCGACTATTTAGCAGACGACGTTTGTAAATACGACGCGTCAAATTGATACAGTCGTCAACTGGCGACTCTTTAGCAGACGACTTTTGTAAATACGACGGGTAAAATTGATACAGACGTCAACTGTTAATACGACGGGAATCAGATCGAAACGTTGAATCCCTTTTAACACAATACGGTTTTCAAAAATATAAATTCAAGGACCATTTTCCAAAGATAGAAAAATGATTTCCCTCGCAGAATATGTGAGCCGTCCCGCGAGAAAATCAACATAATGGATTCTGCGTAAAGTATTCACCGGATCAGCTTAAGCATGCAGCGCAGGCTAACACGGGCATACACCTTTCGTCTCCTGTGGATTTTGTGTTTCAGGACTCGTTACTCTATACCTCTATCTCTCTGAGACGGAATGTGTCGGCCCAGATTAGCCTGCGCGGGCTGATCTGGGTCGATACATTACGCAGAATCCATTGTGTTGGCTATTTGTTCGAACGGCTAATGTTTACTCCAGGGGTTGTGAGTTTGAATCCAGACTTGATTGTCAATTTCATGCTGTTCTTAACTGTAAACAGTTTAAAACATAATGAAATTGACAGTTCACTCTCCGCTCCGTTCAGTTCCGCTTCGCTCACGTTCCAGCACTCTTAAACGTTCAGTCTTTCAAATCATTGTGATTGCCTTTTTACGCTCACTGGGAACGGTTTTGTTCATCAAAAGTAGTTTCGTAACGTAAACAATTTATCTAGTAAATCGTTGCAACCGCTCAATGAGCGAAGCATTCATGGGATTGGATTATTTCATTCATTATGTTTCGTTCAGAGAGCAAAATTCCGTTCCGCTCTTAAAGCGTTCCAACTTCGTTCCAATCACGCTCACGATCCAATCACGTTCCGCTCAGATTGTCAATTCCATGGTGTTCTTAACTGTACTGGTCTATTTATCCTGACACAAGCCAGTCAGTCGTAATGCGAACCCAGCAACCCAGAGCTCCAAGGAGGGCAGCCATTACTACAATTGTTTGGAAGTGTCTTTGGTATGACCCTGCCGGAGATCGAACCCATGACATCCCGGGTCCGAGGTGAAAAACGGACATTGTAACCCTGGTGTACTTTAGATCAAACAGTAAAATTCGCAAGTCTGATCTGTGTTTAAACTCTCTTCCAGGAGACCAACATTTTTTGAAAACATTACGACAAAAGAAATTGCTCATCATGAGCAATATCTCCTTATGCCATACTGTTTTCAACTACGAGGCAAAAAGAAGAAATATGTCTACACGTGGAAAAGGGTTATTCTCCGGGGGCTTCAAAGACGGTTGCTAGGCTACAATGTGATCAGATATATAGATATATATATATACATGTATATGTACATGTATTCTTTATTGAGTAACTGTACAGTTTCTACCTACAAACAAATAAATACATTGTATATGCATACATTAACAACGTTATGAATGAATGATTTGTTTGTTTGTTATGGTGAAGTTTTACGCCGTTTTAAACATTATTTCAGTTATATCACGGCGAAAGTTCACTTATTCATGATCCCTGTCTAAACAAACCAGTTATAGGCTAGGAAATGTGCCTTGTCCAATGGCACTCCACAATGGCCACAGACGCCCGGCTCCAAATCACCGACGCTAACCACTAGTTCTTATTCTTTTCAATGATAACAATTTCATTTAACATAATTCCCTTATTTTACAAAGATGTGAACATTCGAATATGTCGTTTAACTCGAACAAAACACTCATTCAGATGACATTTTGTTGAAAAACAACCGACATTGACTTATCCCAGTCTTTACACACTTCCCCTTTAACCCTTCACAATTACAAACAAATTTATACTCCTCTGCAGGAGATGACTTGAAAACATTGTGGGAAAAGGACAGAAAGTTGTGACCCTTTATAACCCCTATCAGTAAATCAGAATTGCATTTTGTTGTGATTTATCATCGATAATGAATACATTTAAGCCGCATCTGTCGATTTCGGGTCTCACTGCATCTGCGTAGGGTGAAAACTCGGACGAACCTTTGCATCCACACGGTCTCATCAGTCTTCACTGTCCGTCTGTACGTTATGGAGTCCTAGGTGAATCTATTTTATACATTAAAGTAAATGTTCCATTATCACCATCATCTTTATCTAAACCAATCCCCCATTTATCCAAGATGTTTTCCTCTAATGCGGACAGGTCGTGTAGGACTAATAGTTATACCAATCATTATAATGACTATTTCGTTGTTTGTCTGAGACAGACTGTCAACCAAACATTGTACACACTCTAATGTCATTGTTACTCTGCTGAGCACTATCTCTTCTAGACTTGTCAGCTGTGAAAAATTCAACAATTCTTGTCCGCAGTCAAAACGCCATAGATTTAAATAGCGCAAGTTCTTCAATGTTGGTAGGACTACACCCAACATCTTGTGATAAACACTGTGTATGGATGTTAAAGAAATTGTCTCCATAAATAGGGACAACTTTGAAGTACTTAAACTTAGATCTTGTAGACTTGGTGAGGAC
Organism: Serripes groenlandicus; assembly: GCA_031761405.1. Lineage (NCBI taxonomy): Eukaryota > Metazoa > Mollusca > Bivalvia > Cardiida > Cardiidae > Serripes > Serripes groenlandicus. The sequence continues at coordinate 33,042 of JASEVX010000240.1, forward strand.
TTCAAACACTCCACAACGGACAACCCAATGTTCGCATTTTTAAGTTTACATACCGTCAAAGGTATACCTTGACCTAATTCAACGTGACCCTGCAGATTATCCAAGCTCAAATAATTCAGCGTTTTATGGAGTGACAGGTCTATCTTACAAAAACACTGGTTCTGTTCACAACTGATACAACTTATGGATTTGAGCGTTATTTCTTTTAACTGTGTACCCCCTGATAGGTATTTTGCTAATTGCTCAATATTTGAATGTGACAGTTCAATTTCGTTTAATCCAATGCAGGTTATATGATTCAATGTATGTATTGTTGATATAAAATCATCCATATTCACATAAGTATCCCCAGAAATGTCTCCCTCTACATATAGACATGCCAGAGATGGCACACATCCTTTTATTAAACTAGTAAGATCGATGACACGTCTCTGTGAAGAAACATTAGTTACATGTAATTTGACAATTTTTTTTTGTTGTCCATCAATATCCTTCAACATTTCAGAATCAACAGAGAGTGACTTGATCTTCGTTTTATTCAGACACTGCAGCACAGATTTAACATTAGCTGTAAAAACATCATTAAAAACCTCATCTCTCGAAAAATTAATATCATGCACCACGAGCTCATCTGGAAACGTTCCATCTCTATATCCTTCTTTAATGCAATCCGACAAGACACGCTGAATGGATAAAGAACCGTCATTAAATAGAAAAATATAAGCGAACCACAATGATTGTCTCTCTTTAAGCACTATTTCATCTTTATCTGCTAGTTCAGCAATCTGCCTACTCAAAGCACCAACACAGTCTGGCCTCATTCCGCTAAAGAATATCAATACCTGTTTCATTTCACGTACATCATTCAAGCATTTCAATGTTTTTAACATTGACGTAAGACGGTCATCCAAGACAATGTGATAACAAAAGCGTCAGATGTTTTGTTTTCTTTGTGTAATTTCCTGTACAATACTTTAAGCACATTCTCCACAAACAGATTCTTATTTGAAATTCCGTTTAGTTCAATTTCTTGTCCAATATCAGGTTGTTTTGGGCGAAGAACTTCCAGTTTCCACGGTCTGGTGGTTATTATAACAGAGAACTTCTCTCTTTGATCAAAAATTACTTACCAATCATGCCAAGTTTCAGCCAGCTTATTCCCTTCGTTCCATTGACAACCAATGAGAATCCTAGAGTGGCTCCAACAATGCTGTGCGTTCCAGAAACAGGAAGTGAGAAAAAGGTTGCAGCTAGCAACCAAATAGCTGACCCTTAAAATAACGGAAACATACTGTGGTGATTTAGAAGATACAGAATAACACAAAGCTGGTAGGGCGTTTCCCACATACATTAAATGTGCAGTAATCGACTTTGGAAACTTCTAGGCAAAAGCATCTCCATAAATGAAGGTATAGGTATAATTACTAAAAAATACTCGTTTTGAGCAATTTATCACAATGTTTTCAATAGTCGTCGGCAGCAGAGGCGTCATACAGCGGCTAAATGAGGGTTAACAATAGCATATCAGGTGTATTTTAACTAAAGCATTAACAGTTCATTGTTAATATATAGCGTTAGGAACGTCTGCATTGCCAACGTGTGCGTTTGAACCCCTGCTCGGCCATTAATTATACATGACAATGGACAAAAGTCATTGGGTCTAGTGCCATTCGTCTTTTACCAATGTGTTAAATAGTCCCTGATGAAGGATATCGTTTGCCTGGGATGAATATTGTGTTGAATGGAAATGCGAAGAAGCCAGAAAACTAGTTAGTAGATATATCCGCCGTTATATAACCGCCTCGGTGGTGTAGTGGAGAGTCCGCCTCGGGTGCGGGAGATCGGATCATACCAAAGACTTTGGAAATAGAAGTAATGACTCCCCGTCATGGCGCTCAAGGTTGCATAAGCATAAAGGGGAAAAACATAAAGAGTGACTCGCTGATGTTAGGATAAATGGACCAGTAGAACTGGTAACTTATCCAGAAAACGCCGTGATATAACTGAAAAAAACATTAGAAAATGGCATTATATCAACATATTATTGGTATTCTTATACACACACAAAAAAAATCCAAAGTGATCCTTGTGTTATACCGGAAAAGTAGTCTAAACACAATAATTGACTATATTTCGATAACAAACAAGAGAAAGTTGATGCAAGGCATCAATGTCGCCGGAATTACTGCATTGATTTATTTATGTATTCTTGACTTTCCTTAGTCTATTCAAACATTAGGAACGTTGAAATGAAAACATTTGCTTATAAATTTTATATTCATACCTATATATTAGGGTATCTATAAAAAATTAACGAAATGTGTACACATTTATCTTGGCTTAAATTTAATTTTGCTGTTGTTACTTATTTAAATAATAGTATTCATTCATATAATTTCAATGTTTGTCAATCTTATTCGAATCACAAGGTAAATATCCTGATATTGCTTTAAAGGGAGGTAATTTGAAGAAAACAAAAGTCTTCAAAAGGAGAAATATATCAGCATTACCGTCTACAGTTTAAATTGTTCTATTGTTTGTGGATTTAAAAATGTTCTTTTTTTCTTATTTCTACATGTACAACGAAATATTGCGGCTTCTCTTTGACGCTTTGCGTCAAACATTCGTCTTGTACTTGTCTAAAATAAAATAATATCACTCGCTTTTTCATATCGAAATGCGCATGCGCGAAAATCGATGTTAAAGGTCACGAAACTACACAACAGAATAGGGTCTATATTTAGCTTAGAAACAGTTCCTACTTTAGATATTCATGGATTAACATTATTAAATGAATTCTACACAAATCAAGACATCTCTTTGAACATGAAAACAACATTTAGTAAGTTAAAATTGCTATTAAAAGGAGAATCCGAAATTGACCTCAATGATGACACATAAGAGTCTGCATTAGGGGGTGTTGGTTCACGTCTTGAAGGGACCACTTTTGTCTTCGTAAATAAGACAAACAACTTAAATGCGAGTGAAATAAAAAAAAACTGCAAACATTAAAAAATCGGAATATTTATTTCATTTTAGATGTGTCATTTATTAGTGTTCGTAAACAACCACAATTGTAATATGTTCAAATCATCTAGATTTGGTTCAGGATTATGAAACTGAAATGCCGCCCAGGTTTTTTTCGAAATAATATAAGATATATTATTTGGGTATGTGATATTTATATAGTGTCCGAAAACAACATATAATTGTAATTCAAATTTTCGCGCGTTTCTCAAGCGTTTGATAAACATATGTGAATCGTATCTTTCTGATGTGACTAAATAACTCTGTAATATCTGTTTATCTGATGTCAAACGATACGTGCAATTGAAAACCCTTATTTAAAGTCGCCAAGCATTTCAATGTGTGATGTCACTGAGATACTTATGTATGTCAGCGCATACATTAAGTAATATTCAATTTAAAATATATGTCCTAGTCGCGACGGTCCTTGGAGAGTAAAATACATTACAATACAATACAATATATTGTATAGGCCTCTGGTCTATAACGTGGATCGTTTAACATTTTCAATGGACAACTTATTGAAATAAATAATGTTGCTCTTGTTTAACAAATGGTAAATATAAACAGAAATAATGTATATCGTTTATGGTTATTTGATATAATGTTGCAAACGGCATATAACTCCAATAAAACAAACACATCAATTAAATACACGGTACCCGCAACTTACCGTACACGAGGCGGACGCTATCGATGCTTTGGAGATCATGACAACCCTCAGGTATAATATTTTCCGATCAAAATGAATTTAAATATGATAATTATAAAGTTTTTAGATGAAGTATAACTTGTTATCGCTTTGGACTGAAAAGTGCCTGAAAAATGTGTTTTATAAGTCGTGTTAGACTTAATTGTATTCCAAAACTAAAGCCGATAACTATTTCATTCTACAGCCTTGCATTAGTATAAACTCGCTGTGTTCGAACACGCATTGGTTAAAAGGTATATTAGATAAGTATTATATCGGAAAAAGTGTATCAGATACAGTGTATTGGATTAAGTGTATTGGACTAAGTATATTAGATAATTGTATCGGATAAAGTGTATTGGGTAAAATATATGATATAAGTGTATCGAATAAAGTGTATTTGATAAAGTATATTGGATACAAGTATTAGATAAGAGTATCGGATAAAGTCTATTTAAACTGGTTGTCAAACCTGTTAGAGCAGCGACATTTCCCGCCAAAAACACGTCTTCCGTACCGTTTGTAAAGATGTCCGGTGAGATAATACCTTTCCGTATCGTATTCGAGACCTTGGCACCTATAAAGAACATTTATTTAAATATTTAACTTTAACCCTGTCCCACATGTAAACGCTTTCTGACACCTCTGCTCCACACGACTTTTGAACCCATTGTGGCAAAAGGAGAAATTGCTTACCGCGAGCAGTTTCCCCTTTTGCGATAAATTGTTCAACTTTATTTAATAATTATATATTTTCATTCATTAAGATATTTCCTATCTTTAATTAGATGTTTTCAAAATCGTCTGCTGCATAATTGTTTTATGTTGGCAATGGGAGTTTAAGAAACACTGGCGGCGAAGTCCACATGTGCGTGTATTGGTCATAACATAGTTATCGAACGTGCATGTATACTGTACCTAAATATGATGTTATTGACTTGTTTTCATTTATTGGGGTTTTACGCCGCTTTCAAAAATATTTCAGTTATATCACGGCGAAAGTTCACTTTTTCATGATCCCTGGGTAAACAAACCAGTACTAGGCTAGAAATGTGCCTTGCCCAAGGGCACTTCACCATGACCGTAGTGCCGCGACTGGGGATCGAACCCGGGACACCCGGTTTCGAAATCCCCGACGCTAACCACTCGACCACAGCGGATTCCTTTATTGACTTGAGTCAAAGATGATTACTTAATGTACGCGAGAGAGGGGTGTTTTTTCTTTTACCTTGAACCATAATATGCGCTCTGCTCATCGTTTCAATATGGTTAACATTTATATAGGGTAAACATAATTATCGTTAGTGATGACATTACAATTGTCTAAACATACACATTGCATTGCAATACACAATTATATCAATAATAAGTTGTCGAATATACAACGCTTATGTGTGTTACGTCATAAGAAACACAAGCTCAGTTATACGGCAACTGTGCGCTCAACCACGATTTCTAACAGGTACTAGGAAACGAGCATACATATAGGATCTGGCATGAATTGTCATTTCATAAAATGTTTTATTAAACGAGTTCAAGTAATTTGTTATTAAGCGAGCCTTGGACGAGTTTAATAAAACTTTATGAAATGACAACGAATGTCAGATTCTTTTTATCAAATGACGAAACACAAAAAGAAAATCGGTTTTTCGCTGCCAGAAAATAGTCCCATTATGTAATACTTAATAAACTATTAACTAATCACACACAAAACTATTTTTATGACCGATAATGGTCCCTTTACCTTATCTATCTATCGTGACGCTTGTGTTTACCAGATACACGTTCTCAGCCATTTTGTAAACATTCGAAGCGAATGAATACAAAAATGGCGATTCGGCTATGTTATATTACACTCGTGTAATATAAAGAAATGCGTAATTGGTATATTAGATCGGATACAAGCATTGTCATGTGATAAAAACGGATATTATATAACCTTATACAATGTTACCTCTTTATAGTTAGTAGCAAAACCTTTGAAGAAGAACAACAATATGGGAGGAAAGAATAATGATAAGAAAAAAATTAAGGTGACAATTTTAAAGGGTTTTAAGGTGCTGAACTCCAGATTTGAGATAGTAAAGTTAAAGTTTTAAAACTGTTCAAAAATTGTCTCGAAATATTAGAATCATAATTCCGAGATTAAATGAGAGTACAAATTTCACTTTCCAGTACAATAAGCATCTTAATGTTGATCGTTTATGCTTTATTTACAAATATTTGTACATTTTCATTGATTTTCAATTGACTGTTTTTTAACATTTACTGCCTAAATCATTTTTTAATGTTTTATTACTTACTTTGTTGTCACTATTAGCAATATTTGAAGAAGTTTCAACATTTCAAATCTTTTATCTCCATCTGGAGTTCAGCATCTTTAATGAATGTGCTGTTTCAGATATGAAGCATAACACGCAATTGTGTGTCATACTCTAATAATATGTGAACTGGCCGCCATGCGGTATTTGAAATACCATTTAAAACGGCTTTCAACTCAAATAAATCGTTACCAATTAAACATGCATTTACTTTATTTCGTTTCTTGTCATTCATCCATGTACTATGACAAAACATTATTCGTTTAAACTTTTTCATAATATTAGTTCAGAGCACACATGAAGATATTCAAATATCTGGAAAAGGAAAAACTGCTTATAAGACAAAAGAAGTCCTCCACATATTGCGCTAGAAGCCGAGTTCAAAGGAGGAACATTTATTAACCCTTTCCCACATATAGACGCTTTCTGATGCCTCTGCAGCAGACGACTTTTTAAACCATTGTTACAAAAAAAGAAGTTGCTCAAAACGTGCACAATGTTTGCAACTCCCTTAAAAAAAACATACTCTCTTTTAAAGAGAGATTTCCAATGTTTGCCTATATGTTTTTAAAGTCATCTGCTGCATGGTTGTTGTATATGGGAAAGGGCTAAGATAACACTTCAACAAAAGTACAAAACGTGAGGGGTTAATACAATGTACCTACCCACAAGCACTGCCCCGAGTATTTCAAAAATAGTCCCAAGAATGCATGCCTGCCGGATCGTCAGAACCTTGGCACCGACGGATGTTCCGAAAGAATTGGCAACGTCGTTTGCACCGAGACCAAACGCCAGTACGAACGCAATGACAAATCCCAGGATAACTATCCATAATCCGCTGCTTTCAAAGTCCATGTTTGGTGATCAGATCGCTACTATGGTATCTGTTGAAAAGTATGTATGAATTAGTGAACTTATTTGTTTTAAGGCCCGTAGACAACTACGGCCATATTGCGCGCAACTAAGAATGATGAGTTAACCTGTCTTCGAGAAAAACTTTAAGGTCATGAAAAAAAAAAAAGTAATTGAAGTATAACAAATGCAAAAAAAAAAAAAGCTATTATAATCCGCTGCTTTCAACGGCCATGTTTGCTGATCAGGTCGCTACTTTGGTATCTGTTGAAACGTATGTATGAATGAATGAATTGATTTTTAAGGTCCGTCAATGACGGCCATAGTGCCATAAACAAAATAAAAGAAGTTACGAAATAATTTGTAAAGATATTAATTTCCTTAAGACATTGAAATAAGGAAGTAGGTACAAATATGTTGATAACAAAATGTTTTAACCGAACACACAATATAGGCCGATCTTTTTCAATATAAACAAGCAACAAACTGAAGTTGTTAATGAAAGAAAAGCTGACTTCAACTAAACACCAGTCGACACATATGCTCACGGTCTGTAACCAATATAGTAGGTTATAGTTCGTTTCACAGAGCCAATCATTTTTAGTATCACAACAATGGGTTAAATGAAGTATTTAATGGGGGAGATTTTGTGACCTGTCATTGTCTTTTGCTGTAATGTTTCAGAAGCCTGCTGCAAATGCATTAAAAGGCGTTTGCATAAGGAAAAGGGTTAACATACCAATATAAAAGTGAAAAGAAAAAGGTTAAAAAGTAGTAATCTGTTTATTTAATCACCATTCGATGAGGGCTTAAATGTTGAAACCATGATAGAGGTTGATATAAGTTGAAAATAATATATAAATAACATTTACAACTTAAATTCAACCCTTTACTTTAAACAGACATACAATGAGTCTAGAGCATTGTCCCACATACATGAAATCAGCAGCAGACGGCTCTGAACACATCTAAACAAAAGTATAGATCATGTCACTGGTCGACCGCTTCAGAAGCGCTATAAAGCGTCCGAATGTAGGTCCGAGATAACCTAACATCGATATGCAAGGACCATATGAGCCGCTCCGTGAGAAAGCCATCGGAATGACATCGGCGTAATGTATCCACCCAGATCTCACGGGAATAGAAGTATAGAGTAAAGATTCCTGAAACAGAAAATACACAGGAGGCAATAAATGTCTATCCGGGTTAGCCAACGCGGCATGCTTAGGCTGATCCGGGTCGATACTTTACACTGTTGGTTTTTTCAAATGAGCCTGCGCATGGGGAAATGAACATGTTGGCTTTTGGTAAAAGAGTAAAGATTCAGATCAACCTGTGGATTTACACAGTTCGATTAAGATCGCCACTGTTCACATATCATTTGCATACACTTGTTATACTCTTCTGTCATCACTGTGCAGATTTTTATAAGACGGAGCAACTTACATTGTTCACAAACGCATGTAACTTGTCTGATGCACTGACTTCTGTGAATTATTATTTGTTTGGATAGTGTTTTACAGCGCTTTCAACAATTGTTCTGTTATATCACGGCGTTTCCTGGGTAATTTATACCAGTACTACTGGTCCATTTACACCAGCGAGTCAGTCGTATTGCTAAGCCTACAGCCCTGATCTCGATGGAGAGAAAGCCATTACAATCACGTTTTAAATATTTGGTATGACCCGGCCGGGGTTCGACCCCGCGACCTCATGTTCCAAGGCGATCGCTCTACCGCTACACCAATAATCCTATCAATCACTGCCACCGAGTCTCATTTGATCCAGACAATGTTTCATAGAAATAATAATATATTCAATGTTATTGGAAGCCGCCAGTAGGCGGCTTGCTGTAGGAATGCCTTGACATTTAGCACAAGGAGATATATAGACCTGTCAATGTGACCACATATCAGTATTTTTCTTTCTCCTTACTAAGTATATTAATTTAAGGTAAATGACTCGAAATTCATACTGTATCTAGTCTAAACGTAAATGAAACAAAAAACGCAAACTCAAGAAATGGTTTAATACGGAATGTAAAGTAGCTAGAAATAAATTTCATATGTGCAAACGTAAGTACAGCCATGTTAAAAATAATGATACTAAGGATGAAATGGTAATGTCCTCTAAAAGTTATAAGTCAGCCATTCGAAAATCAATGCTAGCGCATAAAAGGGAAGTTCGTAAAAGAATTCGTAATATGAGTAGTAAATCTCCGAAAGAATACTGGAACTATATCAATAGTCAAATGAGTATATCAAAGCTACCAGTAACATTTTAATGCCATTTTACAACAAATTATTCAATACGGTTTTAGATACTGGACTTATCCCAGAATACTGGCTTGTAGGCTGTATAGTACCAATCTTTAAAAATAAAGGCGATATCACTGATCCCCAGAACTACAGGCCTATCACTATATTGAGCTGTATAGGCAAACTATTCACTGCTATTCTGAATAACAGATTATCAGATTTCCTAGAAAGTAACAATTTGCTGAATGAAAATCAAGCAGGATTTAGGAAAAAACATTCAACTACTGATCACATCTTTGTTCTTCATACGCTTGCAGAAATTTGTAAACGCCAAAATAAGAAACTTTTCTGTTGCTTTGTTGATTTCCAGAAGACTTTTGATTCGGTATGGCGTGCCGGGTTGTGGAATAAACTACTAAACTATAACATAAAAGACAAAATGTTTGATATTGTTAAAAACATGTATATTGGTATAAAATCCTGTATATCAATTAATGACAACATGTCGCAATTTTTCCCCTGTACAAGGGGAGTACGCCAAGGTGAAAAACTTTCATCACTTCTATTTTCCTTATTTTTAAACGACGTAGAGCATTTTCTTTCTGGTAGAACTAATTTAGGTGTTGTATTATCTGACGAATCTATTGACATGTATCTCAAACTTCTAGTTATTCTCTATGCTGTCGATACTGTAATTTTTGCGAATAATGAAGAGGATATGAATTCACTTCTAGACTCTTTCAAAGACTATTGCAATCTATGGAAATTAGACATAAATTTTGATAAAAATCATGCTACGATTCTACCGATACTTACCTACGGTTGCGAGGTCTGGGTTTTTTCCGATTTAAGCTTACTTGAAAAGGTGCAGAAGGACTTCTTAAAACACATATTACAGGTTAAAAAGAGCACTCCACATGTAATGCTTTACGGCGACCTCGGTAGATTTCCAATCCAGATTTATATCAAAAAACGCATTATTGGTTTTTGGTATAATATAATTTCAAATCCTGAAAAATTGTCTTATAGTTTGTATAAATTTATTTACAATGATTACACCAAAAACAATAAAGAATATAGCTGGTTAATGCACATTAAGTCAATATTTGATGAATGCGGCTTAAGCTATATTTGGATCAATCAAAATTTCCCCGGAAGTAAAAACACTCTCCTAAATAAAATCGAAACTTGTTTGCAACAGCAGTACACACAAAATTGGCATAGCTCTATTATTAACTCATCTAAATGCGCTAATTACCGTATGTATAAAACGGAACACAAATATGAACATTACTTGAATATACTAACGCCCTTATATTCACATGTTTTCGTAAATTTTAGAATGTGTAATAACCACCTTCCAATCGAAAAACTTCGTTGGTCTAATATAAATCATCACGAGAGAATTTGTAAAATATGCAATTCCGGAGATATAGGTGATGAATATCACTATTTGTTTCAATGCGCATATTTCAACAACTTGCGAAAAAAACTTCATACCTGTAAAGTATAGTAGAAACAACAATCTTGTAAGTTACGATTCACTCATGAATGAGAATGAAGAAAATATTTTCAACAATCACCTGGCCATTAACCCCATTATTCCCCCCCATCTCTCTCTCTCTCTCTCTCTCATCTCTTTCTCTCTCTCTCTCTCTCTCTCTCTCTCTCTCATCTCTCTCTCTCTCTCTCTCTCTCTCTCTCTCTCTCTCTCTCTCTCTCTCTCTCTCTCTCTCTTCTCTCTCTCCTCTCTCTCCTCTCTCTCTCTCTCTCTTCTCGTCTCTCTCTCTCTCTCTCTCTCTCTTAATTGTATCTCTTTGCCTATTTAACTACTCCATAGTCTGGTTTTCTTTTTGTTTATATTTTGTTATTTAATGTTCCTCTTGTCACATTATTATGTATATGCTGAGTGTAAAATAAAACTTGTAAAACTTGTAAAACTAAACAGTAAAATAGAGAACCATTCCGCTTAATTGGTTACCTGTCTCATACGCTTTATAATCTCAATAGTATATATATCAGCATCATCATCATCATATAATAATAATAATACATCATCATCATCATCATCATCATCATCATCATCATCATCATCATCATCATCATCATCATCATCATCATCATAATCATCATCATCATCATCACTATAACACGACATCGAATGCATGGCTGTGTATGCTATAATACGTTTGTATGCCACATTTATACCTTCGCAGGTAAATATAAAATCACGAAATTAAGGTCAGTGCGCGATTAACAATTACGTAGAAACAATTCAAAAAACATAAAATAAAAAGATGTACATGTAATCCATTACGACTCGAACTCAGGAGCATTACGAGTTCAACGCTCTTGTTAAACCGCTTACTTTGCCTTCGAACTGGTGGCGTGTCATGATTTTACTTATAATCAAAACGGGCGCATATGTTGTATGCTCATCTCTATTTGGGATAATAGAACAATCCATGACCTTTCGTCATGGCTCACTGTTCGAATCGGATCTACACCTGAAATGTAATTATCTTCGCATGCATAAGTATCAACCCGTCACTCATTGATTCTCGAAATTTGTAAATTTTGCGTTACTGATGCACAATTCTGAAAATAGCACATATCGATATCGTAAAAAATACCATTCTCGCTATCTCGTAAAAATGCAAGCATTCTTTTGTTGTATTTTTAATGTCTTTACTATAAATGATTTACTTACTTACTTACTTATATAAATTGCAATATCGGAGCTACTTTGAATCGTTAAAGAAAAGCAAATAAATACAACCTACCTTTACTTACTAAAGGGTAGAAAAAAGGAGCTTTACTTAAAAGATAGAAATTGATGATTATAATGAAAACATGTGGTGTATTCATTTTATTACCCTAGATGCGTATCTAGCTGTAATTCTGCATTGATGTTCCGAAGCACGACAGGCGTGTAATTGCAATGTGATTTATTACAGATCGGCTCGATATATATTCTTGAAATTACGACAAATGGTAGACGAACATGTGTCCTAAATTATTTATCTTTTAAATAAAAATCTCTCGGACGAATTTTTATAAATCAGAAATAATCTTATAACTGTTAAAATGTTTTGGCGAAACTTTCCTTTTAATTCGCATTTAGTTATCTTATTCGTCATAGCAGATGTATATAATTGATATCAGCACGCAGACAAATTCTATTCCCTACTGTCTGCCATCTATTTTATCCGAATACCACTTCAAACGAGAAAGTGACGGCAGTTTCATTAACCACACTATCATTGTCGCAACAACATACGTTTTGACGTCAAAAGTGACGTTATTTCAAAGATATGATTCCACCTTAAACAGTCTCGCTGTAGAAGCCGTGACTTAATTTAAGTGGATGTGATTTTGACCTTGACCTTCGCCAAATGTAAGAACCAATCTTGTCTCGGCAATTTCTTCCATTTTATTAAATCGGAATTGCAGTTTCTAAATATTATGTAACGGGAATTGACCATAGGTACACAAATCGCTTAAGCAGCCTTGCTGTAGAAGTCAACTGTTATAACGACGTTAGAGAAATGGTTTGCTCTTTCTGAAAGTAAAGCAACGTACATCGCGTTTAGTCCCTGGAAGGGTGACCAGCGTTGACTTATCTCCGTGAAGAACCCGGTACGCGTTAACTCTTTCATCGCCACAGACAATATCGAGGTTTTTGCAAACAATCCAGAAATCAGCATTGTTTGCCTTTAAGTTATCAAAATAGTTCATAAATTGAGAAAAGGACACACCCGATTTTGAACATGGAAGAGTCTACTTTAAACAACTCGGCGCTGAAAGAGTTAAGATTGGTGGCAATGATGGGAAATGGGGTTGACATCATTATCATCTTCCCGGACCCCGGTGGTTGCCAGTGAGGCTCCACTCTGTTGTACGGCCATTGCACAGTTATGTGAATTTGGTTGGAAGTTGATAGGAAAGGGGGAGAAGTGTAACAGGAACGGGATATAGGTATAAATACCACTTGAACAGCCTTGCTGTAGAAGCCGGCTTTCATAGCAACGTTGGTGGAATGATTGGCTTTTTTCAAAAGGGTTAAGCAACGTATATCGCGGTTAGTGTCTGGACGGATAACCCGCGGTCGCTTATCTCAGTGAGTAACCCGAGTCACGTTACTTTAGTATGTAGTGAGTGTATTGCGTGTTGCGTTCCAGAACTAAGCCAATTTGACCTTGAACTTAACCTTCCGGTTCATTTCCATAAAGAGCGTGAACCTGCCCATCTCCTTCAATATACATCTTATAGAAACCAAATTAGATGTGTGCGTACATGCTTAGAAAAGAATGTTTCGCATATCAGAATTAGGGCATGACCGTAATATCTGGTGCATGCTTTGACTGAGCTTAATCATTACCTATTACAAACGTTTTCTACGACATATGTTATTAACGTTCTTTTCAACATTTACTTATTAAATAATAAAATGTACAAGTTGGCTTTTATGAACAGTGTAGATTCATATCATATTGTCAATTTGCTCAGTTTTATCAGAACTTACACACATTGAAAGAAGCTTTTAACAAGCTAATGTGAGTCGTCCCGAGAGAAAACCAACAGTGTGGACTCTGCGTAAAGTATCGACCCGGATCAGCCTAAGCATGCCGCGCAGGCCTACCCGGACAGACACGTTTCGTCTCCTGTGAATTTTCTGTTTTAGGAATCATTACTCTATACCTTTATCCCCCTGAGACGGAATGTGTCGGCCCGGATCAGTCTGCGCGAAGGCCATAACGTTGGTAATCTCGCGGGATGGCTCATATTGTCAATTTATTCAGTTTTATCAGAATTTTCACACGTTGAAAGAAGCTTTTAAAAGGCGTATGTAAGTACTATATGAACAGTATATCGAGGGCTTAGCGTGAAACAGTTGTTACTTAAAACCTATTTAGAAAACACTGGATTCGGGGCAATTCTGACCCCCTTTGTAAACAATGCAAATGTAGGTGCCATTGCTCAGAACGAGCAATGGCACCTCAATTTCCATCGTTTATCAAGAAAAATGATTTAACACTTATAAAGACTTTAAGGCGAGGTACTGGAGCATCATTTATGAGCATAAATTAAACTTTTATAGTTTTGGAGTCAAATGATTAACCTTAGTAAAACAAAATACCAATTTAAGTTACAACCATTTCACGCCAAGCCCTCGATATAATTCGATCTGAATCTATTCACAAAAGCCAACGTGTACCTTTTCCCATGCACAGACTCATTTTATCTCTATACCACACGTGTTTGTTATTACCATTGTCTTCAGCATGACCAGTTTAATTCGACAACCCCGTTTTAGCTTGACGGGTCAAATGGATGTGATTATGAGAGGAGGAGCTATTCGTGAATAAATATATCGGACGTGATATGTTTTAAAATCCGGTAATCACCGCTCACTGACACTTTTTTTTTCCGAGTCCATATGGAACAAGAACATTCGAACTCAGTACTCATGTACTGAATCAAAAGTATGTTAATTCTTTCAGCGCCAAAGGCAATATTGAGCTTTTTGCAAACAATACAGATTCAGGTGAGTCAGCTCGTAACGAGCTGTCTCACCTGAAATCTGCATTGTTTGGCTGTGAATTATAAAAAATATTCCAAAAATCCTATAACATGAAAATAGAGTCGTCCGAGCTCGAACATGGAAGAGTCTACTTTAAACAATTCGGCGCTGAAAGAGTTAACGAGCAAGCATGCCCTATTTTCTATTATTTATGAGTGAACAGTCAGTGCCCGAAACAATAAAATGCTGCAATACGTTTCCATCGCTCGGGAAATAGAAATGAACTCTATGCTCAAAATAATAAAGGTCAAATTAGCCAAATACACCCGCAGCCATGCTGATCTACAGCCAACTAGTCCTCAAAAAAATTGTTTTAAATGTGCATAGGATGATCTTGAAAAGTTTGATTTGATCATTTTTATTATTTTGTCCTTGTTTGAAGGTGAAAGTAGAGAATGTGAAAAAACAGTTTCTTCCCAGTCCGATTTCGGGTAACCATTTTCGCGAGGCGAATTCTTTCTTGCATACTACATGACCCCCATATTTTTTAATTAGTTTAAAGCTTAGAGGTAACTCTTTTCATTGATATAGGGTTTTCTACTTCAGAAACAATTAGAAAGAGTTAAAATTGAGAGTTGAACTGGTTTATTAACATGGAAACAAAGACGGGATTAATTTGGTGTACTGTGACCTTTATAGTTAGAGAACGAAGACAGCGCACTACGTCTTCACGAACCAGTGCTATGGTAGGATCAAAAGATATGTATCTGAATAAATAAATAATGCTAATGATACATTCAATTGCATTGGCCATATGAATGAACAGGTATCTGTGTGTGAATGCCATAAAGGCGTACATAAATTGTGTTCCATGAGGTAATTACGCCTTTAAACATATAAGCTAGTGAGAATGTTATATGCTACCCATGGCTGCTACCGTTTTGGACGAAAACGTTAATTCAATTTCGTAAACATGTTTTGCTAGTGTACTTTTATTGTTGGACTCTTTTTTTTGGTAGTAACTTTTTGATTAAAAGGTTGCGATTGTATGTGATGCAATCTTCAGTCACCGATTAACACCAACACGCTAAGGTTACCCGTTTTTCTACAGTAGACTTTCCGTTTGTTAGATTGAGATGAAAAAGGTCCAAATTAATTAATACTAGTATATTTTGAGTTTACATTTTCCTAATTAGAAATCAATATTGACACATTTGCGGCAAACGACTTTTGAAAACATTGTGGTGAAAGGAGAAAGTTCTTATTATGAGCAATGTCAGCCCGTGCCATATGGTTGTCAACTATATCCATTAATTAATGTTTAAATGTTAAATATTGTCCATATTTCTTCCTATAGTTTTAAAGTCATCTTCTGCAGAATTATCGTATCATGGAAATTGTCAATATATGAGCCGTCCCACGAGAAAAACCAACGTTGTGGACTCTGCGTATTGTATCAACCCAGATCAGCCTGCGCAGGCTAATCCGGGCCGACACATTTCGTCTCAGGTGGATAGAGATATAGAGTAGTGATTCCTGAAACAGAAAAAAACATAGGATGCAAAACGTGTCTGGCCGGATTAGCCTGCGCGGCATGCTTAGGCTGATCCGGGTCGATATTTTAAGCCTAGTTCTACCCGCCCCGGTACGCCCCGGGAGAAACCTTGTCAAACCAGGAAGACAACCGCGGTGGCACCGTAGCAAATCTGGATGATCCGTGATGTTTTAAAATGTTTAACACAACCGGGAGACACCGGGAGAAATATCAAGAACCGGCGTTATCCACGCCGGTATATACGGGTGTTGTGCAGGACCGGGTCTTTACCGTGGCTCTTCCGTGACAGACCGTAGTAATCCGGGCGTTTGGGAATAGCGTATGCCGTTAAAGCCCCGTTTTGCACCGGTGGAGTTATGGACTGACACGGTCTGAGCCGGATTAGCAGACGGTAATCAACGGCGTATGCCGGCATTCCGCCGTTTGAGGTAGGTAGACCCCCGTTTTAATACGGTCTGACCCAGTTTATGCCGGATTATCCTGTTTCCACGATGGTAACAGACGGCGAAGTTACGGTCAGACAGGGTGTGGTTAAGGTTATCCCCGGATAAATTCCCGGTGTGTATAAAGTATCGTTAGGTTCCCCATCAGTGTAATTTGAGAGCAAGGCGATATGATCCCGACATTATCAGAAAGATGCTTCTTCTTCGACAGACGATAGAAAGCTGATGCTGATCTGCGCTTGTCTCAGTTTATATACCGGTACTATCCGGTTAACACCGGGGGATACCGGGTTGGACATGCAGGGCCGTAACACGAACGTGGTCTCACCGGCTTGCATCGAGACACGACCTGGGTCACTGTGGGATGTACCGGGAAACACGCCGGCGCAACACCGTAAAAACACTGTGCCAAACCGGGGTAGTCCGAGATCAAACGAGGGGCATCCGGCTGCTAAACCGGGAGCACTCCGGGACAGCAACGTGAATATGAGAATGCAATTGATTTTCTGGGCACAAATGTCCCGGATCATCCCGGATCATCCCGGTATACCGGTTAATCTTCATCGGGAGATACCGGGACCTGAACCGGGACAATGAGAACAACGCAGAGTCCATAATAATTGTTTTCTCTTGACACGGCTCATATTGTAAATATATATACAGATGTGGTTTTTAGTTGCATTACGACCGTTAATCGCTGGACTTCCATAATATCTATAACAAGACGGCACTTGAATTTTCATCAATTTTAAATTACGCTTAATTTAGTTTAGTGTTGCGTTGTTGTTGGCTTTTTTCCGTAAAGAGAAAGAACAATTATCTTCTTTAGTTATAAAAAATATATTAATTATCATGTCATTATTTATTTAAAAATGAAAAAATAAAAAAGATCACAAATTTTAAAAATCATTAGTTTTCGTTCCTTTTTTATTTTAAGAAAATCTTTAATTTTCATTTGAACAAAAAAAATCTAAATTTCTTCTTTTTTTTTTCAATCACTAATTTTCATCTATAAACAAAGGTTAGAATCAGGTCAATATTATCGAGTGGTATATGATATAAAATACTATGGCGTAGGACTGATGGTCAGTCGCATTAAAACCAGACCAACATACATGTATTTCACTGTACGTTTATTTAATCTGAGGACACCGCATAAAAGGCCGTCTGAACTTTACCCTATACATTTAAATATCCACTAAATCGGAACACTCGTTAATCACTGCTTCTTTATAGGGGTTGTATCCATAGCTATGTTGTACGCGACGATTTGATTGGATGACGCAAAGGTCAATCTGAGACGACCTGTAATGGACAGTCGTCATATATATATATATGAACTATTGTTACTGTAGCGTAATTGATGTCTTATTTTAAGGAGATTGGCCCGATTGTAAACAGTGTTTGTGATTGAATGACACACTTCGGATGCCGTACAACCCAACATGTCTCGTAACAATTGCATGTGTATTGTTTATAATGATACTGTTTTTCTCATATACCTATTGGTTGGTTTGATAAAAACGAATGTTGTATTCCGTTCTGTTCTGTACAGCAACGATCTGTCACTTGTTTGTGAAATCGTGTTGACAGCGTCAGTAATATGTTTTTGTTTTTTTCAAAAGATACAACCATAACCTTGAACCCTGGTATTCTAATTGGGTGTTTATCGAGCTCGTAGTATCCAAGAAACATGCGTGTGCGATATATAGCCATTAAATGAGCCGTTCCACGATAAATCCAACATTATGGAATCTGCGTAATGTATCGACACAGATCAGCATGCGCAGTCCGCGCAGGCTAATCCGGGCCGACACGGGGGATAGACGTATAGAGTAATATTCCTGAAACAGAAAATCCACAGGAGGCGACAAGTGTCTGTCCGGGTTAGCCTTCACGGCATGCTTAAGCTGATACGGGTCGATCCTTTACGCAGAGTCCGCACTGTTGGTTTTCTCGTGACACGGCTCATATAGTGATGCGAAGTTCTTGATCGTTTGAGAAGCCAAATTCAACGATCATGACTCAAATCAAATGCCGTTCTGATATCCATTGGCATATAAGGCTCTCATTGTCTGTTTCCATCATCGAAAACTGTCTCAGCTTGTTTAAAAATGGCCAAGTGTACAGAGATGTGATGAATACAATTTATAACCTTCTACGGAATCATGATGATTGCTTGTATTGACACATGAATTTAATTATTTCATGAGAAAATGTTAATGTTATCAATTTTAAAATTACATGTAAATTCAAGTACGAGAACACATGAAATGTATCAACGAATAATAAGACTTGAGTACGAGAACTAATGAAGAACTAACGAGGAAATAATGAGAAATGATAAAATCAGAATATCATCACATTACAGATTACATGTATATGTGTTTGATCTTTAGCTCTATGCTGTCATTGTTTTTCAGGGCATCTACAACTTGCGTCTCAAGCGGAGAAAGCTTCATTTTTCATTAATAAATATCAAATATCATTTGGTTATGTCCCTTGTAACGATAATTTAAAGTTGTTTGCCTCGATGATTAAACGGAGCGCAAGTATGGAGTCAGACATATTCAGAAGTTTTAGAATATGTTCATTTTATTTTTTTCTTTAAATATCTTCAATCAAATAGTAAAACAAATAGCATGGTAGTATTGGGCGAATGTGGTAGATATCCACTTTATATTGATTAATATTATTACTGTATAAATTATTGGTGTCATTTATTAGTAAGGATTAAAAAAACATATGAGCCGTCCCGCGAGAAAACCTACATTATGGTCTCTGCGTAATGTATCGACACAGATCAGCCTGCGCAGTCAGCGCAGGCTAATCCGGGCGGACACATTCCGTCTCAGGGGGATAGAGATATAGAGTAATGATTCGTGTTTGTCACAGGAGTTGAAAAGTGGTGTCCGGGTTAGCCTGCACGGTATGCTTAGGCTGATTCGGGTCGATATTTTACGCAAAGACCACCATTTTAGTTTTCTGTGGGACGACTCATATATCCTTGCAATTGTTATATATTGCTGGTAAACAAGCAACTCCTACACTACTAACTTTTATTCATTAAAGGGTTTAATGTATGTTTTGGTACAGTTATAAGAGTATAACACGAAATTGCCCAATTACTCAGCAAATAATGCCCGAAGGGCATTATGTCAGCTGTGTAATTTGGCAATTTCGTGTTATACTCTTTTAACTGTACCAAAACATACATTATTGCATAAAATTTATGTTTTACGCCCGCTTAAGGGATACAGAAACATTGCAAAAGCCGGCGTAAACGGCGAGAAAACGTGTATAAACAAAGCGATTCTCGCGCGTACGTGCCGTTTCAGACCGGTTAGATATTTTACATATGCATTACCCGGGCACCGTTAGTAAACAAAACATGGACGCTGCATCTCCCCTAGAATAGGAGCAATTTGTTGGGTTAACAATAACATCAGCTTCTTTAACTCGATAATCGGTAACATGCACTAGATTCACAGTTAAAGAGCATAAAATAATCCAAAACCATTTATTTAATTCGACCCGTGTCGAGTCAGCGATGGCAACCTTGGTGTAGGCCCGGTTCGTGGATATGTAAAACATTACTTGTTTACTTTATGACGTCACATGTGTTTATGACGTCACATGCGTTATCGGATCATGTTCATCGGCGGTTATCGTACAACTGAACGTTACAGCGGACTGTATGTTGGATGTTTGCTCTTATTTTATGCAATAATAGCGAAAATACACATTTTCTCGGGCGTGAACATCTGCGGACGCCCTTAAATGTGTTTATGCCCTCGTGCTTCGCACTCGGGCATAAACACATTTTGCGGGCGTCCGCAGATGTTCACGCCCTCGAAAATGTGTATTATCCCTATATTAAACCCTTATAATTGCAGTTTAAGTAAAAAAAGGTATTTTTCATCGAAAGAATTGTTTGAAAAGGGACATATAAATTGAAAATTGGGATCTCTTTCTTCTGTTCTTTACGCGGATGAACATGACCTGATACTAGGAAATGTATCTAATACTAGGAAAATGACGTCACGTCAGCCTTTTGACGTCATACGTTAGTCACTTTGGCGCCAAAATCCGTAAATTTCATCTAGAAATATTGTAAACGTTAAGTACATTTGTTACCGAAATACGCCTCATAAGTCACTTTATGTGATAAATATAATATCTCATGAGTGTTATTTATTATTACTTTTAATAAACTAAGCTGAATATGACCTCGGCATAATTATTTGTGGCATTGTTTACGATTAACTGACGAAATTAAAGGTATTTTCCGAAAGTAGTTCCGTGAACTGGTCATGTGATCAATTGCAGTTATTGGAAAATAAACGCAATTCATTTTAGTCACGTGATCGGTTTTGAACCAATCAAAACGAGCGATTCACCGTGCTTTTGAAGCAACTGCAATTATTGCTCAATAACGACAATATTGATGGAATAAAGCAACTATCATATTTCATCTATATGTTAATATTTTTTTTTTTAATAAGGACATTATTCTCAGCTTTATAATGTTAATTAAATAAAATAACATTAATGTGGTTCTGTGGTCATTGTATAAACGAATACTACGACTTGAGTATAATTGTACTCTCTTTGAGTTATATTTTCTGCCAGACGACTAGCTAAGTAAGAGAAAAAACAGGTATTGCTTCCCTACCACGATATCTCTGTAAGCACTCATTATAACATATATTCAGTGAGACGATTCTTTTGAATGCCCACACAATAGGTTTTTGAGGTCGGATAAGGATTTCATAACATGCAAAATGCACCTAATCTACAGCTCTGCACCCCCTTATACAACTTGTGGCGAAAGTTAACACATGCTGTTGATCGCGTTAGTGTATATCAGGAGCGTAGCTCCCTTTAGGCACTGTAGGCACGTGCCTACACATTTTTTCTCAAAATGCCCCCAAAATACAGCTGCGGCGATAGACATCTGCGTAATGTATCGACCAGATCAGCCTGCGCTGTCCGCGCAGACTGATCCGGCCGACACATTCCGTCTTAGGGGGATAGATGTATAGAGTAGTGATTCCTGAAACAGAAAATGCACAGGAGGCGAAAAGTGTCTATCCGGGTAGGCCTGTGTGGCATGCTTAGGCTGATCCGGGTCGATGCTTTACGCAGATTCCACAATGTTGATTTTCTCACGAGACGGCCTACACATTGATTATTGCAAAGCTACGCCCCTGTATATAGGCCTACTATATATTGTACTTTCAATTTAGAAGCAATGTATCACCTTAAAATAGAACATGCACTTTGTATATCTTAATGGATGACTCGTCAGATTTATTACAAATTCATAGACATATATATGCAAAGTTAATAATATTCTGACCTGTCTGTTAAACGCTTAGACCTATCCCTTGGTGTAACCACTATACCCCATTTACACAGAGGTGGCGACCGTTGAGAGACCGTTGAACGATGAAAAAACGGCCAGATCTCTCAACGAGCTTTCAATGAGCGCCCACCAATCGCCATGGTCTCTCGATGATCTACTAGTGATCTCCATGGTAACCACGGTCTCCTCAAAGTTTTGACTCAGTCCAAAACAATCTTTCAATGCTCGTGGAGGGAAGCAATCTCTCAACGGTCTCTCAATGAGCGCCCAAATGAGCGCTGAACGGTCTTATCGATCTCGTAATGATCTTTCACAGCTTTTTTAATGGACACCATATTTTTCCAGACCTCAGCGATCTCTTTCGGCCTCTCGTTGATCTCTCCTCTCTGTCGCACCTGATCTCTCAGCGATCTCTCAGCGATCTCCTAAGATCTCCTAAGATCTCCCAGATCGCAGGAGGCTTAGTATCCATTGATAAGCTCAATAAGCGCTCAATGAATACCATGGTCGCTCCAAGATATCCAATATATCTATAGATGACCATGGAAGTTAGCAACAAATTGCATTTTGATCTTACATCGAGCACACAAGGATCTCTCAAGCATTGGCACAGAAACGACTTGTTCGGGGCTTTGAGAGATCGTCGAGAGATCGGGCTAATTTTGGATCGCTCAATGGTCGCCCAACGGTCTCATGTGTGTAAAGGGGCCTTCAATTTATTAAAAGATTACGAATGTTTAATTAGGACTTCTAAAATGTCTTGCATTCAAATAATTGTTGATTTGTATACACGGCATAAGTAAGTATATTTATCATATGCCACAACTGATCTTTAGTATTGTTGATTCTCACATCGCACAGAGCAATGCATGTTATGACATAATCAGATTTACTATAGAGGTTTCTGTGCTGATGCATAATGTTGAGGTAAGGTCAGTTAAAAATGCTGAACTCCAGATTATAGATAGTATAGTCAAAGTTTTTTAAAACTGTTCAAAAGTTGTCATGAATTATTATAATCATAATTCTAGGATAAAATTAAAGTAAACATTGCCCTTTCCAGTACGATAAATATCTAAATATTGATCGTGTATGCTTCATTGTTCCCAGTAAGACAAATTTGACATTTTCATGACTTACAATTGACTGTTTTTTCAACATTTACTGCCAAAGTAGTTTCGAACTATCTATTACTTACTTTTGTTGTCACTATTAGCAATATTTGAAGAAGTTTCAACATTCCAAAATGTTGATCTTCATCTGGAGTTCTCAGTACTATTTAGTGAATGACATTCGCAATTTTACGACGTCTGGTGTAGCGTAACATTTCAGAGACTGTTTTTTTGTTGTCCGATTTATAGAGCGCAAACGTGTGAATAAAACTTGATATGAGTCGTCCCGCGAGAAAAACCAACATTGTGGACTCATCGTTAAGTATCGACCCGGATCAGCCAAAGCATGCCGTGCAGGCTAAATCGGATAGACACTTTTCGCCTCCTGTGGATTTTCTGTTTCAGGAATCATTACTCTCTACCTCTATTCCCCTGAGACGGAATATGTCGGCCCGGATCAGTCTGCGCGAGCTGCGCAGGCTGATCTGGGTCGATACATTACGCAGATGGCATAATGTTGGTTTTCTCGCCGGACGGCTCAAATGTCATGGGCATTGTCCACATTCTGCCATTTCTGAGACTCAATACACCTTAAAGAGGAGCCGTACTCATGCTTAATGCTTAAATGCTTAAACAGTGTTTACTTACTTGACATCAAATTATCCAGGTAAAACTCTTTTTTATACCAACACTAAAGCCGAACATCAAATCTCGATTTCTTCAGATTCACACAACACTTACTTGCTGCATGTTTCGAGTCTGGACTGCACTTTTTAAAAACTGTTATTAAATAGTCACGTATATAGCGCGGCAACCAAGAAAGATATAACGAAGTTTTAACCCTTTCATTCATATATACGCTTTCTGACGCTTCTGCAGCAGACGGCTTTTTGAAAACATAGTGACAAACGAAAAAAATTGCTCAAAACAAGCAATTTCTCCTTTTGACACACTGTTTTCCACTTTTAATCATAGGTTATCCATTTAATTATAGAGATTTTTTACAAAACATGTTCAAAGTCGTCTGCTGCAGAATTGTCGTATGAGGGAAAGGGTTAAACAGTTGTTCAGTTATATCACAGCGACAAGGTCACCTTAGCACGTGTTTCCTGACTATTTTGCATCAATTTAACACAAGCAATTCTTGCCTGCCATCTGGCTACACTCCAAATGAATTAATTTAACCCAATGAATTGAATACGAATGGTGACTTTTGTCCGTCGTCGGGGGGAACCAATGTCCGAGTCGAGGTTCGAACACACGAACCATGGCATTCATCATTTTCACTGTTCAAATAAACTTATAAACGAAGAATGGCTCCTGTTGCCGTACGGACGCATGCGCATCTCGGGTTTGCTATCAGTGTGGAGGTAGAGAAGGCCAAGCGAGCCAATCTGTTTTACGCGCTATTTAATTATAGTTTATTGATTAATGTATATTTTCAACGTTATTTTTTATCCAAGTTATAGTTGCTTTCCACTTGTATAAGCGTTTGTCTCAAAGCTAATCTGTTTCATGTATATTTCATACAAATGTGAACACAGCTTCTTGTAGCTTATATTTTTTATTATTTTGTATTCGAGATACTTCAAGACCCATTTTCCCATAACCGGTTTGTGAGTATTTAGAAAAAACAACCGACTAAGATGACTTTGAACGTGCCCAAGCGTAATTTAGCCCTGTTTTGTGAAAAGCAGCCTTAGAGCTGTTTTGATACGTGTAGAAAACGATCACTGTTCACAGCTATACCTGAGCCGTCCGGCGAGAAAACAAACAGTGTGGACTCTACGTAAAGTATCGACCCGGATCAGTCTAAGCATGCCGCACAGGCTTATACGTATAGACACCTTTCGCCTCCTGTGGATTTTCTGTTTCAGGAATCATTACTCTAAACCTCTATCCCCCTGAGACGGAATGTGTCGGCCCGGGTCAGTCTGCGCGGATTGCGCAGGCTGATCTGGGTCGATACATTACGCAGAGGCAATAATGTTGGTTTTCTCGCGGGACGGCTCATGTGGTAATCTACATGTACACTGTATGTCGGATTTTCAGAATATTGCCAATGCCTTATAAGCGAACAGTGCAGATCCAGGTCAGACTTAGCGGATGGTCATTGTGATCTGCGTTAACAATGGTCGCCAATTCCATTGGCACGTTTTACCATTAGCATCGCCCAATTAATTAAATACTTTCTTCCAGGGCACGGCTGTTTAACAATTTTTTTCCCAAGGTTAAATAAATCTCGGTTAAAAGTATATAATTTGATTTAAAAACGGATAGCGGTTGTTAAAAACGTGGATAACCTGATTACATGGTTAACAATCAGAGTGATGTAGTTCAAATATCCCTAAAACCTTTTTCCAAGTAGTTTGCAGATAACCTTTTATCACATAAATACCCTTATTTTCAAGTTGAGAACAAATCACGGAACAACGTTATCATACACGTGTGATAACAAAAACACGTCATACACGCGACTACTGATGACGTCATTTTGACCTTTATCTTTATTATGTTTTAATGTTAAGTTGTTAAATTGTACACATTGAAAAATGCAATAATACGTTATTTTGAATAAATAACGAGTCTTAATTGTTTAAAACATTGTTTTTTTTCTTCTTATTGAAAAATAATGAGGACTACTTTTTTATGCGGTCAATCACAAGTTCTTATGAAGAATATGTTATTCGGTCTTTGTTTTGATGTTGTCAATATTTTTCATTAAAACACACTGTTTAGGTGATAAAAAGAATTCATCACTCGTTTTTCTTTGGAGAAGATTTCTTAAATTCGTCTCGAAAAAGAGAGTTATTAACCTCGCCAAGAGGCTCGGTTAATAACCGTCTTTTTCTAGACTCATTTAAGAAATATTGATCTCCAAAGAAAACTCATGATGGATCCTATATAACCCTGAATTGATTGTTTAGTGTTAATGCCGCTTTTATCAGTTATATCACGGCGTTTCCTGGGATGGCTTGCCAGTACTACTGGTCCATTTAGCCTGACAGCAGCCGTCCAGTCGTAATACTAACCCCGCAAGCCTGAGCCTGAAAACGGGGGTCATTACCACAAGTTTTAAAATCTTTAGTACGACCCGGTCGGTGATCGAACCTGCGACCTCATGCACCCGAGACGGATCATTAACCATTACACGTTATTTCCGCCTTCTCGGGAAGTGCAGTATTCTTTCAAAATAGTATTTTGTTAAACTGTATCTCTCATTTTTTTTTTTTTTTTTTTCGTATGCACATGTATATATTGTAAATGTTTTGACGATGAACCATATGTGTTCAAGTCTTATGAATAAACTTCTGTTCTGTTCTGTTCTGTTAAGTTGTTAAAGTAAGAGCCGTCCCGCGAGAAAATCAACATAATGGACTCTGCTTAAAGTATCAACCCGGAGCAGCCTATTCATGCCGCACAGGCTTACCCGGATAGACACTTTTCGCCTCCTGTGGATTTTCTGTTTCAGGAATCACTACTCTATACATCTTTCCCCCTAAGACGGAATGTGTCGGCCGGATCAGTCTGCGCGGACAGCGCAGACTGATCTGGTCGATACATTACGCAGATGATATGAGCCGTACCGCGAGAAAACCAACATAATGGACTCTGCGTAAAGTATCAACACAGTCCGGGACGGTTCATATGTATCCAACACAAATTGGTGCCGATCGAGTCTTTTGCTGTTGCTACGAAAATATTATTTTATTTCTTACATCTCTTATTCACGATTTGTTTTTTATTAATATGCCCTCATTATAACAAAATACGATGAATGACATTTTAAACAAAAAATGGTTAAATTCCGTCGCAAATGAGAACCTGTTTGTTAGAATAATATGGAAAACCGATTCTGACATGGTTTTTGTGGCGATTGGTTTGACAATCGCCACAATGCTAACAGAAACAACAACAACGAAAACAATTACATATTCAGTTTTGAGAAACCCGTTGACTTTTTATTCCTTACTGCAAACCAATTAACCTACATCCGTTAAACCTCAAAAAAATAAAGTTCTCTCAGTGATGCAGAGACACGATTAATAATAATCATGTCAGTGATACTTTGGTAACGGATTGATACTAAGATTTGAGATTTTTTGAGATAATATCTACATAGAGTTAAATTATGTAAAAATTATTTTTCTTCATGTTTGTGCAGAGAATAAATACCATTGCGCGTTCTATAACTAGGCGTCTGGAAATTCCAAAAGGTACTATAAATTTCTCGCGAGAATAGTTTTCGATTGTTCTGAAATCTCAATATTATAAACGCTTTATTTTGTAGTTGTTGCAATATATGAAAGCGTCTAGATGATAAGACTGGTTTACAAAGGTTTAAAGGACTCGATGGCATGCAGTGTACAAGTTAAACACGTGTGTACGTTCTAGCCTCAATTAGCAATCAATTCTGAAAGTGTAGCCGAATTGAGTTGGAGATCGAGCATTATCGTATATGCCTATATATATTGAAAATCGCAAGGCCTACATCGAGATACTACTTGTTACTTTGCAGGATTTTCTACACGATTTACTGTGCAATCGGCGCTTTGATTCTCAGTTGCACGGTTTTTGGTTAATGCATTTGAATTACAAAAGTCGATGCGATAGTAATTACTTACAAACTACCCACATTTGAAATATAACATGGTATTAAATATTCATTTGTTTTCTTAAAATACTATGTACAATGTTTGAATACAAAATATTGTAGTTTTGACCCTTGGCCTTATATTGAGATTAAAGCATTATTGCATTAAAAAAAAAAAAGAAAAAAAAAAAAATATATATATATATATAAATGAGAAAAGATTATGCAGACTGGGTAATTATCCACTTTGATAACTGTATTTGAACAACTCGACTGAGGGTAACTTACGGACGTGACAACTGTAACCCATGAGGTCACCTTTACAAAGGGTAACAGTTATCCCGTCGTTGACTATCCGGCCCCTGTAGGTTATCAAGCTTTGAGTTTTCTCAGGGAATCAACTTTGGACATGTCTCTCAGCCAAACGATGTTTCTTGTTTGAAAACAATGTATACAATATTGATACGGCACTTTTAACCATTTTTTTTACAATCTGTAAATGATGATGATGATTATGACATTGTAATATCCCAATTATATGTCTCTCGTCATGATAAAAACAATGTTGAAAAATGGCGTAAAACCCAAAATAAATCATCAAAAGCACGTAACTCACAATCACAGATTTGTACGAAACTGCATCTGGAAGAAAGTATATTTTTTTAAATATGGAGTATTGAGAGGATATATTCTCATTTATTGTATATATGTTGATGTGAAAGTGGAACATTGGTTTACTGCTGACATAATAGATACTAAATTCATGCATCTAAACGATTTTTTTAAAATTACTAAATGTTTGTTTAAATGTTAAGTGTTGCTCATCAAACATTTCCTGTACAAGAGCTTGCTGAAAGTAAAACTATTACAATATTCATCTATTTAATCGTTTTCTTAGATTTTGATTAAACAATTTTTATTACACATATAAGTATTTATAATATTAAACAAATTATATGAATGAAAAGATTTACGATGTTAACTAAATCTCTATGCATTTATGTTCGATAAAAAATAAAATTAAAAGAAAAATGAACTCACAATTCCGATGTTAAAGTTTGTTTGTCAATAGCGTAAAATTGCTAATATTTATCGATGCAGTTTATTAAGCTCCATTAATAAACAGTGCTTTTCATCTCAAGTTAACATTTTATAAATCATGATATGTTGGTTTGATTATTATATCTATACGAAGGGCGAAGTAATGTAAGCTCAAGTGAAAAAGATTGGTATCTCAAGGTTGCAAATCTACCAATCAAATTACATATAGTAGTTGACTGATGGATTGGAAACCGTGAGCTTCAAGAACGTTTCACTGATCACATAACAGGCTTTACGAGTAACTACCGTTAAGCAAAACCACTGTTTTATTAAACACATGACAGGCTTTACGAGTAATTACCGTTAAGCAAAACCACTGTTTTATTAAACACATGACAGGCTTTACGAGTAACTACAGTTAAGCAAAGACATTCTTTTATTAAACACATGACAGGCTTTACGAGTAACTACAGTTAAGCAAAACCACTGTTTTATTAAACACATGACAGGCTTTACGAGTAACTACCGTTAAGCAAAAACACTGTTTTATTAAACACATGACAGGCTTTACGAGTAACTACAGTTAAGCAAAGACATTCTTTTATTAAACACATGACAGGCTTTACGAGTAACTACAGTTAAGCAAAAACACTGTTTTATTAAACACATGACAGGCTTTACGAGTAACTACCGTTGATCAAAACCACTGTTTTATTAAACACATGACAGGCTTTACGAGTAACTACAGTTAAGCAAAGACATTCTTTTATTAAACACATGACAGGCTTTACGAGTAACTACCGTTAAGCAAAGACACAGTTTTATTAAACACATGACAGGCTTTACGAGTAATTACCGTTAAGCAAAAACACTGTTTTATTAAACACATGACAGGCTTTACGGGTGACTACCGTTAAGCAAAAACACTGTTTTATTAAACACATGACAGGCTTTACGAGTAACTACCGTTAAGCAAAGACATTCTTTTATTAAACACATGACAGGCTTTAAGAGTAACTACCGTTGAGCAAAGACATTCTTTTATTAAACACATGACAGGCTTTACGGGTGACTACCGTTAAGCAAAGACATTCTTTTATTAAACACATGACAGGCTTTACGAGTAACTACAGTTAAGCAAAACCACTGTTTTATTAAACACATGACAGGCTTTACGAGTAATTACCGTTAAGCAAAACCACTGTTTTATTAAACACATGACAGGCTTTACGAGTAACTACAGTTAAGCAAAGACATTCTTTTATTAAACACATGACAGGCTTTACGAGTAACTACAGTTAAGCAAAACCACTGTTTTATTAAACACATGACAGGCTTTACGAGTAACTACCGTTAAGCAAAAACACTGTTTTATTAAACACATGACAGGCTTTACGAGTAACTACAGTTAAGCAAAGACATTCTTTTATTAAACACATGACAGGCTTTACGAGTAACTACAGTTAAGCAAAAACACTGTTTTATTAAACACATGACAGGCTTTACGAGTAACTACCGTTGATCAAAACCACTGTTTTATTAAACACATGACAGGCTTTACGAGTAACTACAGTTAAGCAAAGACATTCTTTTATTAAACACATGACAGGCTTTACGAGTAACTACCGTTAAGCAAAGACACAGTTTTATTAAACACATGACAGGCTTTACGAGTAATTACCGTTAAGCAAAAACACTGTTTTATTAAACACATGACAGGCTTTACGGGTGACTACCGTTAAGCAAAAACACTGTTTAATTAAACACATGACAGGCTTTACGAGTAACTACCGTTAAGCAAAACCACTGTTTTATTAAACACATGACAGGCTTTACGAGTAACTACAGTTAAGCAAAACCACTGTTTTATTAAACACATGACAGGCTTTACGAGTAACTACCGTTAAGCAAAACCACTGTTTTATTAAACACATGACAGGCTTTACGAGTAACTACCGTTAATCAAAACCACTGTTTTATTAAACACATGAGAGGCTTTACGAGTAACTACAGTTAAGCAAAAACACTGTTTTATTAAACACATGACAGGCTTTACGAGTAACTACCGTTAAGCAAAGACATTCTTTTATTAAACACATGACAGGCTTTAAGAGTAACTACCGTTGAGCAAAGACATTCTTTTATTAAACACATGACAGGCTTTACGGGTGACTACCGTTAAGCAAAGACATTCTTTTATTAAACACATGACAGGCTTTACGAGTAACTACCGTTAAGCAAAAACACTGTTTTATTAAACACATGACAGGCTTTACGAGTAACTACAGTTAAGCAAAACCACTGTTTTATTAAACACATGACAGGCTTTACGAGTAACTACCGTTAAGCAAAAACACTGTTTTATTAAACACATGACAGGCTTTACGAGTAACTACAGTTAAGCAAAAACACTGTTTTATTAAACACATGACAGGCTTTACGAGTAACTACCGTTAAGCAAAAACACTGTTTTATTAAACACATGACAGGCTTTACGAGTAACTACAGTTAAGCAAAGACATTCTTTTATTAAACACATGACAGACTTTACGAGTAACTACCGTTAAGCAAAAACACTGTTTTATTAAACACATGACAGGCTTTACGAGTAACTACCGTTAAGCAAAAACACTGTTTTATTAAACACATGACAGGCTTTACGAGTAACTACCGTTAGGCAAAACCACTGTTTTATTAAACACATGACAGGCTTTACGAGTAACTACCGTTAAGCAAAACACTGTTTTATTAAACACATGACAGGCTTTACGAGTAACTACCGTTAAGCAAAACACTGTTTTATTAAACACATGACAGGCTTTACGAGTAACTACCGTTAAGCAAAGACATTCTTTTATTAAACACATGACAGGCTTTAAGAGTAACTACCGTTGAGCAAAGACATTCTTTTATTAAACACATGACAGGCTTTACGGGTGACTACCGTTAAGCAAAGACATTCTTTTATTAAACACATGACAGGCTTTACGAGTAACTACAGTTAAGCAAAACCACTGTTTTATTAAACACATGACAGGCTTTACGAGTAACTACCGTTAAGCAAAGACATTCTTTTATTAAACACATGACAGGCTTTAAGAGTAACTACCGTTGAGCAAAGACATTCTTTTATTAAACACATGACAGGCTTTACGGGTGACTACCGTTAAGCAAAGACATTCTTTTATTAAACACATGACAGGCTTTACGAGTAACTACAGTTAAGCAAAACCACTGTTTTATTAAACACATGACAGGCTTTACGAGTAACTACCGTTAAGCAAAAACACTGTTTTATTAAACACATGACAGGCTTTACGAGTAACTACAGTTAAGCAAAAACACTGTTTTATTAAACACATGACAGGCTTTACGAGTAACTACCGTTAAGCAAAGACATTCTTTTATTAAACACATGACAGGCTTTAAGAGTAACTACCGTTGAGCAAAGACATTCTTTTATTAAACACATGACAGGCTTTACGGGTGACTACCGTTAAGCAAAGACATTCTTTTATTAAACACATGACAGGCTTTACGAGTAACTACCGTTAAGCAAAGACATTCTTTTATTAAACACATGACAGGCTTTACGAGTAACTACCGTTGAGCAAAGACACTGTTTCATTAAACACATGACAGGCTTTACGAGTAATTACCGTTAAGCGAAAACACAGTTTTATTAAACACATGACAGGCTTTACGAGTAACTACCGTTAAGCAAAGACATTCTTTTATTAAACACATGACAGGCTTTACGAGTAACTACCGTTAAGCAAAGACACTGTTTCATTAAACACATGACAGGCTTTACGAGTAATTACCGTTAAGCAAAACACTGTTTTATTAAACACATGACAGGCTTTACGAGTAACTACCGTTAAGCAAAACCACTGTTTTATTAAACACATGACAGGCTTTACGAGTAACTACCGTTAAGCAAAACCACTGTTTTATTAAACACATGACAGGCTTTACGAGTAACTACCGTTAAGCAAAAACACAGTTTTATTAAACACATGACAGGCTTTACGAGTAACTACCGTTAAGCAAAAACACTGTTTTATTAAACACATGACAGGCTTTACGAGTAACTACCGTTAAGCAAAACACTGTTTTATTAAACACATGACAGGCTTTACGAGTAACTACCGTTAAGCAAAAACACTGTTTTATTAAACACATGACAGGCTTTACGAGTAACTACCGTTAAGCAAAAACACTGTTTTATTAAACACATAACAGGCTTTACGAGTAACTACCGTTAAGCAAAACCACTGTTTTATTAAACACATGACAGGCTTTACGAGTAACTACAGTTAAGCAAAAACACTGTTTTATTAAACACATGACAGGCTTTACGAGTAACTACCGTTAAGCAAAAACACTGTTTTATTAAACACATGACAGGCTTTACGAGTAACTACCGTTAAGCAAAACCACTGTTTTATTAAACACATGACAGGCTTTACGAGTAACTACCGTTAAGCAAAACACTGTTTTATTAAACACATGACAGGCTTTACGAGTAACTACCGTTAAGCAAAAACACTGTTTTATTAAACACATGACAGGCTTTACGAGTAACTACCGTTAAGCAAAAACACTGTTTTATTAAACACATAACAGGCTTTACGAGTAACTACCGTTAAGCAAAACCACTGTTTTATTAAACACATGACAGGCTTTACGAGTAACTACAGTTAAGCAAAAACACTGTTTTATTAAACACATGACAGGCTTTACGAGTAACTACCGTTAAGCAAAAACACTGTTTTATTAAACACATGACAGGCTTTACGAGTAACTACCGTTAAGCAAAACCACTGTTTTATTAAACACATGACAGGCTTTACGAGTAACTACAGTTAAGCAAAAACACTGTTTTATTAAACACATGACAGGCTTTACGGGTGACAACCGTTAATCAAAAACACTGTTTCATTAAACACATGACAGGCTTTCAAAAGGCCGTCTGCTGCAGTATGTTTTTATATTTAGGGCATATTAATAAAACTCGTCGACAGTTTCGAAGATCTGTCCACCCCATGGGACGTTGCTAATACGCTATAGCCTTTCCCGTCATCTCTACAGGAAACGGGTATCTTCATATAGGCAGTTTGATTGAAAACCACGTCTAATAGACGATTGGTTACGCAATTGAAATTAACACATTTTGTAAAAAGGAGAAACTGTTCATCTTGAACAATTTCACCTCTTGCAAAACTATTTTCGAGGTCTTCTTTTGCAAATGCGTAAAATGCGTCTGCAAGCGTGAAAGGGTTGACACTCGCTTTCCAACTTGTAGGCGCTTTCTGACGCATCTGCAGTAGATGAGTTTTAAAAAATTATCACAAAAGGAAAATATACTTATAAGAGCAATGTTTCCTTTTACCACAATCTTTGTCATTTTTGGTAATTAATAATTCCATATTTTTTCTAAATGTGTTCAAGACCATCTGCTGTAGACTTGCTGTAAGAGGAAACGGGTTAACCCTTTTCCTTGTACGATAATTATGCAGCAGACGACGCTGAACATATTTTGTCAAAAAATGGAAAATCTCTATAATTGAATGGATAACCTATGACTAAAAGGGGAAAACATTTTGGCAAAAGGAGAAATTGCTCGTTTTGAGCAATTTCTCATTTTGTCACTATGTTTTCAAAAAGCCGTCTGCCGCAGAGGCGTCAGAAAGCGTTTATATGAGGGAAAGGATTACCTAGCGTAGTATCATCGCTGGTATCAAATACAAAAGTACGCATGTTTGTACAGTGTCGTCTTTCTGCATCAAAGAAACATTATGGTCTTGCGTGGTTTAATTTACTAAAAAAACACAACGTTTTGTTCAGTTGCATTACGACTAACTCACAATTGTCCCGACTAATGGACAAGTAGGACTGGTAACTTACCAAGGAATTGATTGATTGATTGATTGGGGTTTAACGCCGTTTTTAACAATTTCTCAGTTATATCACGGGGGCCAGTTCACCTACTCATGCATTTCCTGGTTTTCTAACACCAGTACTCCACACAACAATCTTCCCAAGCAACTGGCTGCTTTTCCACATAGACTTAGCCCATTGGTAGAAGACGAATGACGCATGTCACATTGACTTTTGTCAAACGCTTTCTGACGCCTCTGCAGCAGACGGATTTTTGAAAACATAGTGACAACAGAAGTAATTGCTCAAAAGGAGAAATTTCTCCTTTGCCACAATGTTTTCCACTTTTAGTCATAGGTTATCCATTCAATTACAGAGATTTTCTATTTTTTGACAAAATATGTTGTCTGCTGCAGAATTGTCATATGATGGTAAGGGTTAATTGAAACGGACACTACCTTGAACTCTTTCACTGCCGAATTTGACAAAGTCGACTCTTCCATTTTGAAATTGGACCACGTCATGTTTCGTCCAACAAGACATTTGGTAAAATTTAATGTCTAAGTTGCAAACAGTGCATATTTCTGGAGAGACATCTCGTAACGAACTGTCACACCTGAATCAGCATTGTTTGGAAAAGCCTTTTAATGCCTTTGGCAGCTAAAGAGTTAAATACACTCAGACTGTGTACCCGAAGGTCACAGAAGTATATAGTTAGCGGACGGTTTATATTTAATGAGTCCTTCATTATGCGACAGGCCAACTGACACGACGGGTAATACTCGCGAAGAGACCTTGATTCAGCTTTGTGTACTTTAGTCACATGATATGTCACGTGATGTGTCACGTGTTATGTCACATGCTATTTCACATAAATATGCGGGTGGAATGTGTTTACTTGTTTTAATTTAACCCAGTTAATCGGCGCTGTTTTTATTGACTGATATTTTATACTAGAATAATAATTCTTTCCAACATATAACATATCTGCAAGAGACGACTTTGCAAACATCAAGATAAGAAATCGAATGGAAAAAATCTCTTTAATTAAATTAGATGTGTGTTCATGGAACAGTTCTGAATGAACAGATTTCGACCAAAGAAGAAATTGCTTATCATGAGCAAGTTCTGGCTTTGTCAGAAAGTTTTTCAAAAATCGTCTGAGGTAAATGCGTCAAAATGGGTCTGTATGAGGGTAATGGTAAATGATCACGTGATTTGCACCATATTGCGTCTTTGTTTCTGTCTCCCTTAACCCTTTCCTTCATAGAACAAATCTTCAACAAACGACTTTGAAAACTCTTTATTATAATAAAAAGATAAATTATCAAATAAAGCTGGAAATATTTTGGCAAAAGGAGAAATATGCTCACAATGAGACATTTCTCCTTTTGCCATAATGTGTTTTAAAAAGTCATCTGATGCAGAGGCATTAGCAAACGTATGTTTGTGGGAAACGTTTAATCTTTCTGCCGTTGATTGTCCGAAACTGGGGTGCGTTTAAATACATTAAATTTTACTGTTCAACGAAATATACCATTTCGTATGAAAGTCCGCACCAACAGGTACCATTGGACCACCTCCAATCTGATCGTGGTCTTCCCTTTTCTACATGTTATTAGTTCAAGCATCATTGAAGCGCCTGGACAGTCGGTATGACTAAAACGTTACTTTACCAAGAAGGCCATTTTACCGTAATTACATTGAATTTAAATAGCCAACTTTCGTTTTGCGTCGCTCAATATCATATGAATCGTCCCGCGAGAAAACCAATGGTATCATCCTCGGTACCCAGGCTATTCATAAAATATATGATACCCTGGGCAAATTGGCTGTACAAATCGTGTACTCATGATAAATTTATCAGGTGAAATGCAGCCTTTTGATTGGTCGCATGACACAAACCTTTTGCGATACTAAAATCACAGTGTTGTTATTACGGAGGAAATCGTGGCGCATGCTTTACGAAATTTCGCTCTAGCCAATTTGCCCAGGGTATCATATATTTTATGAACAGCCTGGGTACCGAGGATGCAATAATATGGACTCTGCGTAAAGTATCGTCCCGGATTAGCCTAAGCTTGCCGCGCAGGCTTACCCGGATAGACACTTTTCGCCTCTTGCGGATTTTCTGTTTCAGGATTCATTAGTGTATACCTCTATCTCCCTGAGACGGAATGTGTCGGCCCGGATCAGTCTGCGCGGACTGCGCAGGCTAATCTGAGTCGATACATTACGCAGAGGCCATAACTGTTGGTTTTCTCGCGTGATGGCTCAAATTAAGACAGGCTCATGCTACTTTCGTCAACAATATGTCGAGGGTACAAATATCTGATCTGAGATTAATTACGGTAACAGTCGGACCTGTCACTGCCATTAACGCATAAGCACGTCTACCAGAGGTTACGCAAATTCAAGAGTTCGCCACCGGGGTATTCGCCACCATTTGATCCATTTTTATGATAGGGGCTTTTCGCCCCTATCCCATTCCTAGCATGCGTTTCTAAAAGTCGACTTAAGGTCGCAACCGTGTTCAACTCTTGTCTACATCCCCGAACGTCTAGTTTTTGATTGGTTAACATCTGCTTCACATTGATTTGATTCGTGCGACCGAATTACGCAAACTCCATCGGCTTGCATTAATGAGTCAAAAGAGTTCCAACAAGAGAAACAAACTCTGACCTCAATGCACCTACGATAAGGAATTTCTCCTTCTGTCACGATGTTTTCAAATGTTGTCTGCTGCATATCAGTCATAAAGCGTCTGTAAGCGGGAGAGGGTTAAATCGTTTACATGATAGCTAAACTCTTTCCGTGAAAGATACTATAACATGTGAACATTGAACATATTGTGGAAAAGGGAGCTATTGCTAACAATGAACAAATCCTTCTTTCACACAATGCTTTTAAACCTGCGTTAAGTCAATTAGTACCATACTCTAGATATTTAGATATCATTACAGGCATTCTCTTGCTCTTTCCCCCTTTTGAATATCTTGAAACAGACTACATCTCTGTTAATGAAGGTATAATTATTTAAAATAGTTGAAACCTTTGTGGGAAAAAAAAGAAATGGTCAGGATCAGCAGTTTTTTGTCACGATATTTAATATTTAAATTAGGGATTAGTTAATTTCAGCAAACATACGATTTATAACCGTATAGGGTCAAGATTTATTTTTTACATTTGAGTCCTGTTTCGGAGATTAAATTAAATTAAATTAAACTTCAACTCGCTACATGCGGCTCATATGGTATAGAATACATAGATGATATTTGTTTGTTTTGAGTGAATATGGAATTTATTACATGCCTGTTTATTTTCCGGTGGAAATACACACATATTGACATGCGCAAAAACACCAGAACAGATTAAAATTCCGTATCTATATGCGGTGTAAATACAAGATTGTGACGTCATACAGTGACGTAACCGGTTTGATGACGATATTGGGCGGAGCATACGTATTGGAATGCATTATGGGGCGTGGCGTAATCATTGAAGCGATATTCATCCGCCCTTCATAATCTTAATTTTACGGTTAATAAAATGTAAACTCAATAAATTTTCGCTGCTCATAGATTGTAGGTATGTAATAAAAGGAATATTATGTTGTGGGGTGGATAATTGAGTTCGTATTAACGACGCGTAGCGTGGGGAAATCCATATCTTAGCTCGACCTACGGTCTCGTAAGATATCGATTTTCCCACGCTACTTGTCGTGGAATACGAACTCATTTATCTACCCCACAACATAATATTCCGTATATATCTCATCGAGACGTGATACAATTGAAAATGTTTAAATTGTATCACTTCGAGTTGAAATATATTCCATATACACTCAAAACAAACAAATTTTCTTTTTATTTAATGACAAATTGATGAAAAACAAATAATATACCCATTATGTATTTCTTTATATATAACTTGTGTAGAATAACATAACCGAATACTAGGAAAATGACGTCACGTCAGCGGTTTGACGTCATAATGTTAGTCCCTTTGACGTCATTTATTCATATTCCACAGTGTGGAATAAGGATTTTATTTCACTGATAGAACACAGTATTTCATCACTAAGCATTAAATAAATTACAGTACCATAACGTGTTAACCCTTTCCCAAACAGCATTTTGATGCATCGAAACCAGTCTTCTGTAATCAATACTTTGTGTGTAATCTAATGTCTTAATTTATCTCGTGTAAATCATTGAATTGATTTTTGGTTTGATTTGTTCACAGGCCGGTAAACTATGCCATATCGTTTCACCTCACAAAGGCCCCTATATCATCAATGCTTTCAGCGCTTTGATTATTAATGGGAAAACAAAATGTGTTATTATTTACTCATGCTACCTCGAAACTCCGATTTTTTTTAGTTACGTCAGTACTTTGATTTTAATTTATTCCTGTTATAATTTAGTTGGCCAATGTTTCCATGCTTAAATAATCAGATTACGTTTAAATCTTGAAAGCAAATTAGCGCTTTTAAAAATATCCAAACTATTAAAACAGTTTGGGAAATGCAGTATCTATATGTAACTGCCAATAAAACACACTTTGAATTATACAAATACTTTTTCTATTATACATATATATTACCGACAGAACGTAAACCACCTTACATTCATTCCAGCATGTTAAGGCTTGTATAACAAAAATACTAACCGAATCAGTTGCGGGCCATTTATTTTCAAATGTGAACGAGTTCAAAAAGTAGTGCAATCTGAACGATATTAACCTCATTTGACACGCAATGGCGGTTCTTCATACGAATCCCTTAAATGTGCTGAACTCCAGATGGAGATAACAAATTAAGAAATGTTAAATCTTGTGCAAATATTGCATATAGTGACAACAAAGTAAAGTAATAAATAGTTTTTTTGGCAGTAAATGTTGAAACACATAAAATTGAAAGTCAATGAAAATGTACAAAATTTGGTTAACTGTGTACAAGTGCACCCACCCAGTAAAAATGAAGCATAAACGATCAGTATTTAGATGTTTATTGTACTGGAAAGTGAAACACGTGGCTGTTAACATGTTCGGTGTAATTATCACACAGGACTGCTACCATGTTCGGTATAATAACCACACAGGACTTTTAACATGTTCGGTATAATAACCACACAGGACTGTTAACATGGTCGGTATAATAACCACATAGGACTGTTAACATGTTCGGTAATAATAACCACACAGGACTGTTAACATGTTCGGTATAATAACCACACGTGGCTGTTAACATGATCTGTATAATAACCACACATGACTGTTAACATGTTCGGTATAATAACAACACGTGGCTGTTAACATGATCTGTATAATAACCACACAGGACTGTTAACATGTTCGGTATAATAACAACACGTGGCTGTTAACATGATCTGTATAATAACCACACATGACTGTTAACATGTTCGCTATAATAACAACACGTGGCTGTTAACATGTTCGGTATAATAACAACACGTGGCTGTTAACATGATCTGTATAATAACAACACGTGGCTATTAACACGTTCGGTATAATAATCACTTGTGGCTGTAAACATGTACGGTATAATAACCACACGTGGATGTTAACAAGTTCGGTATAATAACCTCACGTGGATGTTAACATGTTCGGTATAACAACCAGACGTGACTGTTAACATGTTCGGTATAATAACCATACGTGGCTGTTAACATATTCGGTATATTAACCATACGTTGCTGTTAACATGTTCGGTATAATAACCACACAAGACTGTAAACAGTTCGGTATAATAACCAAACGTGACTGTTGACATGTTTGGTATAATAACCACACGTGACTGTAAACAGTTCGGTATAATAACCATACGTGGCTGTTAACATGTTCGGTATAATAACCACACGTAGCTGTTATCATTTTTCGTATAATAACCACACGTAGCTCTTAACATGTTCGGTATAATAACCACCCGTGACTATTAACATGTTCGGTATAAATAACCACACGTGACTATTAACATGTTCTGTATAATTAACCACACGTGGCTGTTAAGATGGTCGGTATAATAACCACACATGGCTGTTAACATTTTCGATATAAAAACCACACGTGGCTGTTAACATGTTCGGTATGATAACCACCCCTGACTGTTATCATGTTCGGTATAATAACCGCACGTGGCTGTTAACATGTAAAACCCACACGTGGCTGTTAACATGTTCGGTATAATAACCACTGTTGCTGTTAACATGTTTGGTATAATAACCGCACGTGGCGGTTAACATGTTCGGTATAATAACCACATGTGGCTGTAAACATGTTCGGTATAATAACAACACGTGGCTGTTAACATGTTCGGTATAATAACCACAGAAGACTGTAAACAGTTCGGTATGATAACCACCCCTGTCTGTTATCATTTTCGGTATAATAACCGCACGTGTCTGTTAACATGCAAAACCCACACGTGGCTGTTAACATGTTCGGTATAATAACCACTGTTGCTGTTAACATGTTTGGTATAATAACCGCACGTGGCGGTTAACATGTTCGGTATAATAACCACATGTGGCTGTAAACATGTTCGGTATAATAACAACACGTGGCTGTTAACATGTTCGGTATAATAACCACAGAAGACTGTAAACAGTTCGGTATGATAACCACCCCTGTCTGTTATCATTTTCGGTATAATAACCGCACGTGTCTGTTAACATGCAAAACCCACACGTGGCTGTTAATATGTTCGGTATAATAACCGCACGTGGCTGTTAACATGTTCGGTATAATAACCACACGTGGCTGTAAACATGTTCAGTGTAATAACCACTGTGGCTGTTAACATGTTCGGTATAATAACCACAGTGGCTGTAAACATGTTCGGTATAATAACAACATGTGGCTGTTAACATGTTCGGTATAATAACCACACTAGACTGTAAACAGTTCGGTATGATAACCACCCCTGACTGTTATCATGTTCGGTATAATAACCGCACGTGTCTGTTAACATGTAAAACCCAAACGTGGCTGTTATCATGTTCGGTATAATAACCGCACGTGTCTGTTAACATGTAAAACCCACACGTGGCTGTTAACATATTCGGTATAATAACCACACATGGCTGTTAACATGTTCGATATAATAACCACTGTGGTTGTTAACATGTTCGGTATAATAACCGCACGTGGCTGTTAACATATTCGGTATAATAACCACACGTGGCTGTAAACATGTTCGGTATAATAACCACACGTGGCTGTTAACATGTTCGATATAATAACCACTGTGGCTGTTAACATGTTCGGTATAATAACCGCACGTGGCTGTTAACATGTTCGGTATAATAACCATACGTGGCTGTTAACATAGTCGGTATAATAACCACACGTGGCTGTTAACATGTTCGGTATAATAACCACACCTGGCTGTAAACATGTTCGGTGTTCACTCCATATAATCGTTTGATTTTACCCTTACCAACCTACAGACGCATTTCAACGCATCTGAATCAGTTACAAAGTTAAAAAGTATAGGACGGTTCTCCTTTTGCCACAATAGTTACAACTCTATGAAACTATACTTTCTTGTATGGAGACTGTCCATGTTTTACAAAGATGTGTTCAACTTCTTTTGCTGCAGATTTGCTGTTTATGAGAAAGGGACTTTTTAAGTTAGATCTGTTTAACCCACACTCCTTGATATACGGAACTATGAATCAATGCCACACCCTGACATGAAATATAGTCATTGAACAAAACAATAACACTTAATAATTGTTCAGTTTTTATAAAATCAAATATAATTCTGAAAAATAAAACTATTTATATCGCAATAAATGTAACAAGAGCCACACATATGAGCCGTCCCGCGAGAAATACAACAGTATGGGCTCTGCGTAATGTATCGATCCAAATCAGCCTTCGCAGTCCGTGCAGACTAATCCGGGTCGACACATTCCGTCTCAGGGGGACAGAGGTATAGAGTAATGACTCCTGAAACAGAAAATCCACATGAGGTGAAAAGTGTCTGCCCGGGTCAGCCTGCGCGGCATTCTTAGGCTGTTCCGGGTCGTTACTTTGCGCAAAATCCACAATGTTAGTTTTCTCACGGGACGGGTCAATTATCAGCATGCATGTTTAACCCCTTACAGCCTACAACAATTATTCAGCAAACGAATTTATAAACATCTAGACAACATATAGAAAAACCTCTATAAAGCAATGTATTACGTAAGAATGTAGTTGAAAACGTTGTGGCAAAAGGAGAAATTGCTCATTATCCTCATTACACTTATGCCACAATGTTTTTAAAAGTCGTTTGCTGCAGTAGAATCAGAAAGCGTATATATGTGGGTAAGGGTTAATAGAGTTACCCTCCAAGGTGTTCATGGTTTCAGAGATTGATTGATTGATTGATTGATTGGGGTTTTAACCCCATTTTCAAAAAAATAAATCAGTCATATCACGGCGGCCAGTTCATTTTCTCATATGTTTCCTGGTTTGCTCACACCAGTACCTCACACAACATATACTGTCTAAGCAACTGGCTGTTTTTCAACATAGACTGTTAGCCCATTGGTGAAGACAAATTACGCTTGGTCACAGTGACTTTTGTCAGACGTCGGAAAGAATGTTGGCCGAGCTGGGATTCGAACTTATAACCCTTGGATTGAAAGCCCGCGTCGCTACCGACTGAGGGGTTGCAGAGATACCACTACGATTGATAAACCCGTTTAAGACAAGTATATAATTTGCCGGCCAACGTCGTGTTATATGTATCCATTGGCCAACATTCTTTCCAACGTTTGACAAAAGTCACTGTGACAAGCAGCACTCGTCTTTCACCAATGGGCTAACAGTCTATGTGGTAAAAGCAGCCAGTTGCTTTGAAAGTATGTTGTGTGGAGTACTGGCGTGAGAAAGCTAGAAAACACACGATTGTGTGTGAAATGTCCGCCGTGATATGCCAGAAACATTGTTGAAAACGGCGTTAAACCCCAATAAAAAAATAGAATCATTGATATATACAATATTGAGTCTTTAGTCCAGAGGCTTGTGTAGCAAAAAAAATGTGTCCCATATGTTATTTTTGGTATACTCTTTGA
This sequence comes from Serripes groenlandicus, assembly GCA_031761405.1. Taxonomy (NCBI): domain Eukaryota; kingdom Metazoa; phylum Mollusca; class Bivalvia; order Cardiida; family Cardiidae; genus Serripes; species Serripes groenlandicus. The sequence continues at coordinate 76,797 of JASEVX010000240.1, forward strand.
AACTTTCAGGGATCATTTTTAGACTATCGGGGAACATGAAAACCAATGTTGGCAATTTTTCATAATCCCTCAATAGCGGCCATCTTGGATTTCAAATGTATCCCATATCAACAATCAGCCAACCCGACTTGATTTCACCATTTGTTAAGTTATATCACGGCGTTTTTTTGTGTAAGTTACCAGCACGTCTGGTCCATTCATCCTTACACCAGCCAGTCAGTCGTATGCTAACCCCACAACCCTAAGCGCCAAGGAGAACAGCCATTACTACCATTTCTTTTGTACAAGTTTTTGGTATGACCCGGCCGGGGATCGAACCCCCAACCTCCCGGACCCGAGAAGACGCTCTACCACTTCACCACACAGAGGTGGTCCTATATATGGAAGATATTACATTACATCATAGTTACGGCACGAGGCGAGAGTTCTTTAATGCCACTATAATTATCACGTGATGATCAGGGTACCATATAATAGTGACATATATATATTTATCACATGACAATGCTTGTATCCGATGTAATATACCTATTATGTATTTCTTTATATATGACACGTGTAATATAACATGACCGAATCACTATGTGTGTATTCATCCGCGATGTTTTACAAAATGGCTGAGAACGTGTATCGGATAAACATAAACGTCACGATAGATGGACGAAGAAACGAGACCATTATCGGTCATAAAGATATATTGTTGTGTGATTAGTTACCAGTCTGTTAAGTATAACATGTTGGGACTTCTTTCTGACAGCGAAAAAAATATTTTCTTTTTTTGTGTTTCGTCATGAGATAAAAAGAATCTGACATTCGTTGTCTTTTCATAAAGTTTTATTAAACTCATCCAAGAAATTTGATATTAAGCTCGCCATGGCTCGCTTAATAACGAATTTCTTGAAGTCGTTTAATAAAACTTTATATAAAATGACAACTCATGTCAGATCCTATATACATATATAAATGCTTAATATAAATGCTTGGAAATACGATTCATCAAACATTGATTTAAAGAAAGAGACTTTGAATCTAAACCCTATATTTTTAATGCAAAAGACGCATTCTAAACTGGTTGTTTCAACATGCAGAAACACCCGTTTTGAATGAAGCATTCCGAATATAATAACTGGCATTTCGTTTGAGTTAAGCTTCACACAATATTTTTCTCAGACACGTCATTTCCGCTTTCACATTTGTCAATATCTGTGATGGTTTCAACCTTTTCTGCGCTGATGACATCATTGTCTTTAATTTCTTTGTTTTCTTTAATGTCTTTATATTCCAGTGTCCTCAACGGTTGTTGGAATGCATTATTGTCCAGAAAACCGTTTAGAATTCCCCCCATAGCCATAGAAGCCATTGATACCAACGAGGATTTCTTTTTGTTGAAATCTGAAATAAAATAAATGAAACACGGTATTGCAACGACACCAGGTTTTCTTTGTTTAACCCTTTCCCACATACATCTCATATATAGCTGAAGGTACTTGGTTAAAGAAATTACAAACCCCATCGAATGAAAATTGAATCGTTTAGTAAAATTGAAAACATTGTGATAAAAGGAGAAGTTGCTCATTATGAGTAATTTCTACTTTTGTCACAATTATTTCAAAATGTCGTCTTCTGCAGAGGCGTCAGAAAGCGTCTGTATGTGAGAAAGGGTTAAGTGACACATGTGATCAATTTAAGTCGCGTCATGCGATTTGAAGTATTAATACATATACGTACAGTTAAGACTCGGGTAAGTCTGTGATGACGTACATGTTTAACTTAGTCTTCGCAGTCCGCATGTACATGTACGTGTATGTTACTTGTATACAGACTTACAGCATATTCTTACAAAAGGCTAGTCCATTGCGCTCAGGAGTATGGGATTAGAATTACAACAACTGACATACTGGTGTCAGGATAAATGGACCAGTAGTACTGGTAACCTAACCAGGAAACGCCAGGATATATGAAAGCGGCGTAAAACACCAAACAAACAAGCAAACAAAATGCTAGAAGTGTAGGGCCACCTCTTGTACTTCGATATAGATTTTTAATGAGTGTTTATTAAATGTGATAATGTAATAAATATGAATGAGATATTCTATGTATCACATAAAGTGATGAGTTACTCGGCATTTTTCTAAACAAATGAAATTAGCTGCCGCAGTTACTAACGTTATATATGGTCAAATCACTGACGTGACGTCATTTTTATAGTTTGGTTACAGCATTGAACCAAAGACTTGAGGGTAAAACTGGAAACCAAACTAGCAGTGTCATATGATATTTAAGTAATGGGATTTTGACACTCCCAGAGAGGTCTTTTTGCGACTTAACGTTTCCGCTATCAACGAAAACGCACCTCAATCCAGCGAAACGTTTTTCAGTTATCACGTTAAATCATCAAACCTTACTCGGTTATAAACATCGAAACCTACTCGGTTATCACGTTAATAACCCGAACCCTACTCGGTTATAAACAACGAACCATACTCGGTTATACACATCGAACCATACTCGGTTATAAACATCGAACCCTACTCGGTTTTAAACATCGAATCCTACTCAGTTATAGACATCGAACACTACTCGGTTATAAACATCGAACCCTACTCGGTTATAAACATCGAACCCTTCTCGGTTATAAACATCGAACTCTACTCGGTTATAAACATCGAACTCTACTCGGTTTTAGACATCGAACACTACTCGGTTATCACGTTAAAACATTGAACCATACTCGGTTATAAACATCGAACCCTACTCGGTTTTAAACATCGAACCCAACTCGGTTATAAACATCGAACTCTACTCAGTTATAAACATCGAACCCTACTCGGTTATAAACATCGAACCCAACTCGGTTATAAACATCGAACTCTACTCGGTTATAAACATCGAACCCTACTCGGTTATAAACATCGAACCATACTCGGTTATAAACATCGAACTCTACTCGGTTATAAACATCGAACACTACTCGGTTATCACGTTAAAACATTGAACCATACTCGGTTATCACGATAACACATTGAATGCTACTCGGTTTTCTGTTCTAGTATGTATCGAATGCAAGGCGGGTCTCAACTTGGTAAAGACATGGTTAAACAATTTCAGATAATCGTGCTCAGAACTTGGGTTGATCTGTTTGAAAAGCCGCGTGCACATGTGCTATTGTGGGTTGTACTGAAACGTTTCGCGGGTCACTTTGTGTAGCGGTCAGAATGTCCACCTCTTCAGCAGGAAGCACGTGTTCGATCTCGGAACAGTGTCATACAAATTACTGTTAAAATGGTGACTTCATTCCTTGTTTCTCAAGACTGCATCCTGGAACAGCGTACCGACTATGCATCGGTGTAGGTATAAATCAATACCGAAATGCTTATCATATTTTCAGGAAACGACGTTATATTACAGAAATACTGTTTAAAGCGGCGTTCAAGCCCGTTTAACCATAAATAAAAAACATCTTGTACATACGTGTATGCTGTACTATTTTCCATTGTGGTATTCCTTCCGTTTCCATAAACTTTTCAACTTTTTTCAAATGTTCCTGAAATTTAAAATGACATGGATATTTTTCTTCGTTAACAAAATGTTATTGAGAATGACAGTAAGTACCGGAATTCTACAGAATACATAAATGTGAAGCAAAAACCGGCATGACGAGCAATTTGACTATATCAACCCGAGCTATATCGTTGAGAAAAAAGAATACATATGTAACCCGGGTTCACAGAAAACGTAGATGTCTTTGGGAGTTTGTATATTTTATATTGTGATACTTGTATACGAAAGCCTGTAATGTACAACATAAAAGTATTTACAATCAATAAAAAATAAAAAATATACAACGGTACCTTACATAATTATTAACCCTTTCCCTCATACGACAATTCTGCAGCAGACGACTTTCAACATATTTTGTCAAAAAGTGAAAAATCTCTATAATTGAATGGATAACCTATGACGACAAGTGAAAAACATTGTGGCAGAAGGAGAAATTGCTCATTTTGAGCAATTTCTTCTTTTGTCACTATGTTTTCAAAAAGCCGTCTGCTGCAGAGGCGTCAGAAAGCGTCTATATGAGGGAAAGGGTTAAGCCATTGGAAGAAGGAGCATGCGTTAATATGAAATAGTGTAGATACAACACAATACAATACAATATTTAAAGTTTGAAACTTAAAACCTACCAGGATTAAGCCAATAGTTTATAATACAAGCACTAGTTTTCAATAGTTGTTTTTGCGTCCGTTCTCTCTCGGTGTGGATTTTGGCCTAACACAGGCGGGAAGAAGATTGATAAGCGATGACACGACTGGCTAGTTGTAGTCTTACTGCATATTGGATGCATAAAGGCATCAGCACAATCATACCAGGGTTGCAATCGTCCACTTAATAGTAAATACATACATTTGAGCCATCCCGCGAGAAAACCAACATTATGAACTCTGCGTAAAGCATCGACGCGGATCAGCCTAAGCATGTGTATTTTTCTGTTTCAGGAATCATTACTCTATACCTCTATCCCCTGAAGACGGAATGTGTCGGCCCGGATCAGTCTGTGCGGACTGCGCAGGCTGATATGGGTCGATACTTTATGTAGAGTCCATAGTTAAGGCTCATCAGAGTCTGTGCATCGGCACAATTCCACCACAATTGTCATCGTCAAAATTATATTAACTTTTTCGCTGCCGAGTTTCACAAAGTCGACTCTTTCAGGTTGAAAATGGGAACACTCCATTTTTCGTCCAACAGGAAATTTGGTAAAACTAAATGTCTAAGTGGCAAACAATGAAGATTTAAGTAGAGACAGTTCGTTACGAGCTGTCTTATCTGAATATGCATTGTTTGCAAAAGCCTTTAATTGCATTTGGCAACAAAATAGCTATAAACACGTATGGCAAAATATTACACGCTTAGATGCACTATTTATTTGCCATTATTACTTTAAATAATGTCAAAGAGGAATATCATGAAACTATACTGGATGTAGGAAATTGACAAGAAAATGGTCAAAACTTACGTCGAAACTTTTCTCTATACGTCTCAGCTCCTCCAGTTCCTGAGATATTTTCTTGTTTCTGATGTAGAGTAACTTCAATCGGAAGTGTTCATGGTCCAATACGACCACAATCAAACCTGCAGAAATTGATATCTTATTATACATCTATTTGAAAGTTCTATTCCGTAGAATATTAAATAATTATCTAAAATAATCTCCTTCATTCCATATTTCGGCCATATGCCTTCGTCGTATATTACAAAGATCACAAACTATGTTGTATCCATCTTGAAAACAGTGAATATGAACATGAACATGAAGTTTCAATAGAGCCTCATATCGATGTCCAACCTCATTTAAACCCGGCATAAATATCGCTGCAGTAGCACTCACTTGTATAGATCTGATAACCGCATAAACAGTTAAGAACATAATGAAATTGACAATCTGAGCGGAACGTGATTTGATCGTGAGCGTGATTGAACGCTTTAAGAGCGGAATGGAACTATGCGCTCTGAACGAAACAATCATAATGAATGAAAATATCCAACCATATGAATGCTTCGCTCATTGAGCGGTTGCAACAATCTACTCAATAATTATTTTACGAAACTACATTTGATCGAAAAAAAAACAACTCCCAGTGAGCGTAAAAAAGCGATCAATTTGAACGGAACGGAAAAAAGCAATCACAATTATTTGAACGACTGAACGCTTAAAGAGCGGATTGTAGCGGGAGCGGAGCGGAAGTGAACGGAACGGAACGGAGTGGAGCGTGAACGGTAAATTAGTCAATTTCATGAAGTTCTTAACTGTAACAGGTCGTTAATAAATAATTGATTATGTTATTTTGTTGATTTTCCTTAAATAATGAATCTTGTTTAACCAAGTTAGATACTGATATGTATCCAAGTTGGGAAAACCAGACAAATTATGATTAACATACATGAATGACAGCATATAATTACCATTTTTAAAAAATAACAGAACCTTTTTTGAAAGTTACTATTTTAGATGGTGAGAGAGTAGAATTCAAAAAATTAAATAAAATAATATATATATGATACAAATCTTATCATATTAGTACATCTGTTATTGGTATTCGACATATATTGGGTTCTCAGCTTAAAAGCATATATACAATAAAGAGCAAGTTTGGTAAGGTTTTTTTTATTTGTAGAATCAATCAGTTTTGTAAATTTGAATACATTTGGTAGATTAACGTAGTATTTGTCAATGTATTTATTTCTTATTTGGGTAAAAATGTGATGCTGTGTCGTCAGATTAAATATACCTACAGGTAGTACTGATTATTTAACCAGCATACACATTACCATAACCAGGGACATAGATATCTACGTCCCTGCCATAACTTATCAAATAATGAAAGCAGCACCCAACCCTATTCACAATTACCTTTTCACTTACTGGTAACGTCACGGATAACCCTCCATATTAACAGGCTAGATTAAGATAAATAGGCCATCCTTTTATACGGTAGAAGTACAATACAATACAATACAATACAGTACACTTATTCTTTAATCGCAATTTAAGGCCACCGGTCCAAAATACAAGGTTGTGTATTCATGCATTGTAAAAAAAGTATTTTAAGAAAACATATAAAAAACATATTGATAACATGTTTCATTTCAAATTCGATAGTTTGTAAGTAATATATTTACATTTATCACAACGCCATCGGTCACCTTCATTACACTTGCAAACGTTTGATAACTGCGTAACCTCACAATGATTGGTTAACTGAACAAGCTCATAATGCCTGGTTCCACTTACTGTTGACGACACGGATGACCCTCCAGGGTACCAGGAAGGATAAAATAAAGATGCCATCTTGGATCCGGTACACCGTCAGACCCTTTAGAAACACGATGTCCAGCGTGAATGATATGATCACTATACACGCATCGAAAACCTGCAATAAGAAAATGGAAGAACAGTGAAGTTGAGGTTTGTACTATTTCAAGTATGCTTTTAATTGACATTTATATATACAGTGTGTGTATACCACGTGACTTTTGACGTCACGAATGCTACGGCGGACAGCAGTATTTTACTTCGGTTTAGAAGTAAAAACAAAGATAACTTTTCTTATTTCTTCATCATTTTTAATGAAACATGGCACAGTCTACGCCGCTTACAGAGACCTATCTGCGGTTTTTAACGGAGTTTGATTCTGTTCTCAACATTTATTTAGATCGCGGACAGCCGGAGCATTATCAAAACTGGATTTTGAGAACAGGTTCGTCGAAGTGTTTGAATAAACTAGACCACTAATCAAACTCCTGTAAACAAATCTGGAGATAGGACATTGTATGCGGCGTAGACTGCGCAATGTTTCATTAAAAATGGTGAAGAAATAAAAAAAGTTACCATTGTGTTTAATTCTTATAAAGAGCAATTATTGCCGTCTGACGATGCAAATATGACGTCAGAAGTCACGTGGTATACACACACTGTATATAGATGACTCCATTTTCAAAATGTTTAGATACTTTTAACCCTTTCACTGCCAAAGGCAATTAAAACTTTCGTAACGATCTGTCTTTCCTGAAATCTGCATTAATTGCCAATTAGACATTAGATTTTACCACATTTCCTGTTGAACGCAAAATGGAGGGGTCCATCATGGAAGAGTCGACTTTACGAAATTCGGCAGTGAAAGATTTAACTGAAGATTAAATATGGATACTCCATTTTCAGAATGCTGTATCGGTTTAGATACTTCCCTTTCCCTCATATAGACGCTTTCTGACGCCTCTGCAGCAGACGGCTTTTTGAGAACATAGTGACAAAAGAAGAAATTGCTCAAAACGAGCAATTTTTCCTTTTGACACAATGTTTTCCACTTTTAGTCAGTTTATCCATTTAATTATAGAGATTTTCTATTTTGATATGTTGAAAGTCGTCTGCTGCAGAATTGCTGTATAAGGGAAAGGGTTAAGAGCTAGTATAATTTCACTGTTTGATTTCTGTTTGTGTCAGTGTGGGAAAACAACAATATTTTAAACGCTTTTCAACGCTTTTCGATGCTTTTCGTCGCTTTTCGATGCTTTTCAATGCTTTTCGACGCTTTTCGACGCTTTTCGACGCTTTTCGATGTTTTTCGACGCTTTTTGGTGCTTTTCGATGCTTTTCGACGCTTTTTGATGCTTTTCGATGCTTTTCGACACTTTTCGATGAGTTCAATGATACAGAGTTGTCTTTCCCTTCGGAGACCCTATTGTTCAGGGTGAATGCTGTGAAACTGTGTGTTTGCTTTGATTGTTTGTGAAGTGTCTTATGCTGATTTTAACAATGTGTGACTGTTAGTTATATCACGGCGTTTCCTGGGTAATTTGCCAAGACTACCTGGGCCCGTTTTATCAACGGTCGTAACTCGGTCTTAACTAAGATTGTCGTAAGTTTGGACGTAAGTCCAGAGTTACGACCGATTACCGTTTTATCAAACGGGAGAAAACTTACGTCAGGTCGTAGCTAAGATCTGACTTCTTTTTTGATAAAAACGGGCCCCGGGTCCATATACCCTGACACCAGCGAGTATATCGTAATGATAATATCGCAGACTTGAGCGTACAGGAGGGATAGCCATTACACTATTTTCAAAGTAATTGGCATTCCCGACAGGGGATCTAACCCGTGACCTCCCGCACCCGAGACGGATGCTCTACCACTATACCACCGAGACGGTCTGATAGGGTCATAAGTCGTGCATAAAATACCTTTAATGGAAGGTTTAATACGTGTTAGTTGTTGTGTAATAATATATACTTTTATCAGCAAAACCTATATTGGGACGTCTACATAGACCTGTCGAGAGTATAATTATTTAAAAGAATTGAAAATATTTTGTCAAAAGACGACAGAAAGCTGTAGAGGAGTGTGAAATGGTCTTTATAAGGGAAACTCTATATACTCGAGTATCTCTATTAAAACTTTACTTTGTAAGACTTGTACAGATGCCGGGCAATTGCCTCTATCACTGACATACATATATTTGAGAAAACTTTGTGTGAAAAGGGAGTAAACAATCAATATCTTCTTTTCTAACAATGTTTACATGTCCCTTTCAGAGTCATAGCGTTCGCTGTCATATCATGGTATTTGCACAGACTGGCTATCGATAGAGAACGTGTACTTGGAATTATAGAGCGCACACTTTTAAAAATGATTAAGGACGATTGGGTACGATATCCTACCTCGAGCTTGTTTGACAGGAATTCCAATCCGGCACAGAAAATCTTCGCCAAATTCTACAAACATAAATACGAATGATCTATTATAATGGATGTCAAATCACCAGCTACTCGGTTAACATGTTTGTAAGTCACCTAACCGACTATTCTTAAAACTAATATATATATATATAATGAATACAAAGTGGTTTATCACCTTTTTTTTTTTGTCTGACACAAATGGGTATCGCATCGTATATCAAAAAGACCTTCGCGATGTGTTTTTCAATGTTATTACTTCTGAGCATATTATCTAAGAAGCAAACAAATAGCATTTATACATAATTACGCTAGATAGTCTGCGTGTCTCCCACCCTTCCATAACATCAGAAAGCCTTCTCCACTCCACTCTCTGAATTATGTCCGGTACACATATTGTACGACTGCCTTCCGCCTTCAAGTGTCCAGCCCCACAGACACACACCACCTTCTTTTAAACAGTCTGCTCGATCAAGAGTCCCTACCAATCTATCACCTATCTCTTTAGCTCTCTTACTTTTTAACAGGCAGATTCACATTAGTAGCATTGTGACATTAATACTCTGACGGGTATATAGATGCCGTCCGTGACGTGTGCGTAGCATGGTGATATTATGTTACATTTGTCATTAGCAACGGGATAAAACACGGAAGTAAGTGAATAGCGATCAAAACGGTAAACCTGTTAACCGATTGCAAGATCAAACGATTAACAAGTGTGTAATATCAGTAACCATTGTCATCACTAATTATAATAGATAATTGGTTGATTGATTGTTTGACGCCATTTTTAACAATTGTTTCTGTTATATCACGGCGTTTTCTGGGTAAGTTATCAATATTACTGATCAATCTATCCTGACACCAGCTAGTCATTCGTAATGCTAACCCCGCAACCCTTAGGCGCCAAGGAGGGCAGCCAACAGTACCATTTTAAAAGACTTTGGTATTTTCCGGCCGAGGATCGATCCAGAGACCTCCCGCACCCGAAGCGGACGCTCTACCACTCACCACCGATGCGGTACATGAAAATGACAAAGTTCCATTATTATAGATGAAACAGATACGACCTTTGTCTTAACGACCATGAATCGCAATCAGGCACTTTCGGCAAATATCGATTAAGAGATTGATCGTCATTCGTGAATGTACCAAAGCTATGGGAGGTTACTCGGTTTTCGGTAGTATATTGCTGTTACAAGCAATCCCATATTAACGGGCAATACTATCCGAAACGATCATTACATTGTCGAACTACGTCACTACAATGACGCTTTAATATTGATTTACTCCCGATATCAAAGTCCAAATAAGGCCCGAATGCAGAACTCGATGTATTTAAACATTAACATCTATGTTTCATTACGCTTTTCCAAATAAGTATACATTACTTCTAAAAACAAAATCGCCAATATAGCTATACTGGCTTTGTGCAATCCATGAGCAATGTCCTCCCACACACTGTGCGCATGCGCTGAATTCAACCGCGCGTCATCGGCTATCACATCTTCATCACCAATACCGGAAGTAGTGTCCCCAGAACGACGTTTCCTGTGCGTGGTTCTATCGGCGGTTGAGTTCCACATGCAGTCGGCTTGATGTATCGAATCGTACAAGTGATCTATGTGATCTATAGTGTTGTCAAATAGGACATCCGGGTATTTAGCCTCCATTTTGTCAATGAACCCCTGAGATGAAATGTCCGATTTTTGTAACACATCTGAAATTTTGAAAGGAAAATACCAATTTACACATCATGTGATTGCCTAGTTTGTATGTTTTGAATGATGTTTTACGCCGCTCAATGCAGGTATTTTTTTAGCCATATCGCAAAAGTTCCTGCCTAAAGTAATTGCATTGCAAATATATTTATTTTAAGGCCATAGTATTAATCTTCATGTTATTCTCTCAATAATAACCGCTGGACGGCAACAACGTTTCAAAATAAGTCAAAAAATATTATCACCGAAAAGGTCTTGCTCAAAGAATACACACTCTTGAAAGTATTTTGAAAAGAAGGTCCTCGGAATGTTTTTTTATTTGCTGGAATATCTAGTCGCATTGAATATCCGACGGATCAAACGGCACTTTTAAAAAAAAAAAACACACATACATGTACTACATATCTGGATAAGAACGCGCTGTAGTCGAGTTATAAGCGTTGGCGATTTCAAACCGGGCCTTCCGGCTTCGATTCCCATTCGAGGCGGTCCTTTAGCAAGGCACATGCTGTTGTCTAGTAATAGTTTGTTTACCCAGGGATCATGAATAACTTAACTGTTACCCTTATATAAATCAAAATCTTTAAAGAATCGCAGTAAAATCCCAATAAAACAATAAAGCCTGAGTAACACTGGTGATGTACTAAGAAAAGCACAAGATACGGTTGTTTAGTGATTTACTCCGCTTTCAACAATTTTTCAGTTATATCTCGGTGTTTCCTGGGCAAGTTACTAGTACTACTGGTCCGTTTATCCAGACACCAACTAGTCAGTCGTAATGCTAACCCCGCAACCCTGAGCGCCAAGGAGGGCATCTATTACTACCAAGTCTTTGGCATAACCCGGTCGGGGATAGAACAACTCGCGACCATCCGGAGCCTGAGGCGGACGTTCTAGCACTATACCACCGAGTCAGTTTCTGGATACGGAAAAATAAAATAAATTGAAAACCTACCTCGAACATAATGGATATCCAATATGAGTTCTCCGAGCACCAAGATACAGTCCACCAGATTCAAGATGACGACGGCCATTAAGACATGTTTGCTGTGTAGGACTTTACAGCCCTTACGCCGTATCCTGGAAAGATTACTTTAAGTTTAACCTTTTTCCATATGCGTACGCAGTCTGACGCCTATGAAGAAAGCGACTATCGAAACCATTAAAGTAAATGGAAAAAAATGCTCATAATTGTCAAAAAGATTTAAAATCTGATCAATGATTTAACTTTCATTTATAGAGATTATTTCTAGTTTTGCCGTGCTGATTTTCCGAATGTGGGAAAGGTTTAAGTATTTTCATTACAATGAGTTTATATTAATTAATGCAAAACTATAAGTTAATTATGAATTACAATAAATAATCAAGAAAAATGGGTTGTGTCTCAATTTCACCAACTTAGTTACGCCTTGCCCCGATAGTCCATTATAAATTTGATTAAAACATGATTTGTTTGTTTGTTTCATTGGGGTTTTACGCCGCTTTCAACATTATTTCAGTTATATCACGGCGACAGTTCACTTATTCATGATCCCTGGGTAAACAAACCAGTACTAGGCTAGAAAATGTGCACTCCACCATGACCGTCGTGCCGCGACTGGGGCATCGAACCCGGGACACCCGGTTTCAAATCCCCGACGCTAACCATTCGACCAAGGCGGATTCCGATTAATACGTGACGAATAACGTCTGGCAGAATAGGGCCTCGTCGATCTTACGGTTTGGCATCATTTAAAGATACATTGGCACGATACTAGTTGGAGATATGCGTATATCATTTCGACAAAAGTTGCCTCTAGATCTTGTTCAGTCATGTCACGGCGGCCAGTTCACTGTTGCGTGGCTTTCTCACATCAGTACTCCAAACAACAATCTTTCAAATTAAATCAATTTACAACAGCAAACATTGACAAGATATTTGAGTATTTTAGTAACCACAATGATATTTATGGTATCTAGCTTGACCGTGTTTGTGTTGGTGTTAATTGGTAATCAATCATCTCTCTCCACACAAGATTGCATTTTATGACATATGGTGTATATATGACCTTTTATATAAGACATTTATGATGTCATTGTATGTGTATTTATATTATTCTTGATAAGGGCATTTTGCGAATTCTAAAAATCATCATTTGAACCTATAACCCTATGTTGTGGGTGCTTGAAATAATTGTCTCAATGAGTTCCCACAATATAGGGGTTTTGTTGAATAATAATAGAGATATTGTCGGGGTAAGGAACAGTTTACACCTCCTTATCGTGTCCTCTGTTGTATGTATTGATCAATTATTTTGTGTTTTACGCCGCTTTCAACAGGTTTGTTTTCAAGTTGTATCACGGCGTGTCCTGGGTAAGTTACTAGTACTACTGGTCCATTTATCTTGACATTTAGCCAGTCAGTCGCAATGCTAACCCTGAAAACCTGAGCACCAAGCAGGGCAGCCATCACTACCATTTTAAAGTATTTGGTATGACCCCGTTGTATGCTGTTGTATGTATGAGGTAAATGAATGCACTTTTGCGATATTGAACTACATACTGTTTTAGTTTATATCTGAGTCTCTATTGGCGATTAGGGATATTGTAGAATCTCCGAGCCCCGATAGCACAGTCGGTAACGACCAGAATTATTAATTCTAGAGGTCGTGAGTTTGAAACCCGGCTCGACAATCTATTTCTTCCGATGATAGGCAAACTTTCAGTGTGACTAGCGTCATTCGTCTTGCACTAATGAGAGAAGTTATTAGAGACTTGTCTGAGAACAACAACGATGACGGGGCATTTGCAACCAATATAGATCCAGACGATCCCATTTCTCCGCATACTCTGTTCCGAATCTACACTGATCGTCGATACGTCGGAGATGCTTTCGGGATACACATGTCATTAACATCATATAGTGTGGATGTGCACGTTTGACATTTGCCACACGTTTTTCTTTATTTTAAATATATAACTTTATAAGCCGTCACCCCTCATACCTTACACTAAAAGTGTTATTAGTTAATCTTTGTTTAGTATATAGAATTTAGAATACACGCTATAGATATTTTCAAATGATGTAATTATAAAACAATTTCTAAGGTTTCCCCTAAGGTAATTAGATAATTAGTGTAAACGCCGTTTTCAAAAGTATCTTCAGTCATATTAATTATGCATAAACTCTGGGTAAACAAACCAGTACTAGGCTTTGAAAAGTGTCTTGATTTATTGATTGATTGGGGTTTAACGCCGTTTTTAACAATTTATCTCAGTTATATCACGGCGGCCAGTTCACCTACTCATGCATTTCCTGGTTTTCTCACACCAATACTCCACACAACAAACTTCCAAAGCACCTGGCTGTTTTTCCACATAGACTTAGCCCATTGGCGGAAAACGAATGGCGCATGTCGCATTGACTTTTGTCAATCGTCGGAAAGTAAGTTGGCCGAGCCGGGATTCGAACTCACAACCCATTGATTGACAGTCCGTGTCTCTACCGTCTGAGCTACTGGGGCAAAAAGTGTCTTGCCCAAGGGCTCTCCACCATGACCGTTGCGACTGGGGATCGTTTTCCAAACTTGTCAAAATGTCTCTAATGTCATCATTCATAGAGCACAGACCAGTTGAGCCTCGCTTGGCGATCAACTCTTTCACTGCCTAATTTCACAAAGTCGACTCTTCCATGTTGAACAACTCGACTTTTCTATCAAGAGGAAATGTGGTTAACTTGAATTTAATGTCCAAGTGGCAAACAATGCATACTTCACTGTGTTTATATGTCTCTATTTAGAAATTGTAATTTGGTCGGTGTATTCGCCATGCAACCGTCTAATTCATATATCCGATATGCAAATGAGATGCAGTATATTAACCAATCACTCGTTTGCGGTACGCAGTTTCTGCACCAAAAACAAAAACCATGTGATGCATTAGAACCGGGTAGTTTTTTTACAATTAATTGTTGATACGTTTGATAAGCATGATGTGACTTAAAATACGATATCAGATTTATGGATTATTTATCTGTCAGGTTAATCTGAATGCACCTCTTGATGATTACATCTGGTGGACAAAACTTTGTCGTTCAATAGTGACCTTTAGAAAACAATACGCTATCTAGAAAGTTTTAAAGTACAAATGCTGGAGTCACGGATATGACGATAATTGAACTAAAGAAACATACTTATATAAAAAGACGCGTATAGATAGATACCTTGCCAACATTGATTTTGGTGGCGGTTTACTGTCTTCCACTAACTCCGCCTCCAGCCTCGTTTCCACTGCTTTCTCCTTGGCATCTTGGTCCTGGAATGCAATCAAATTAAACCCTGTTACCCTAAATACATATCATCGTCCGGATTATTTTACATGGCAATGCCGAGCTAAACACGGGCGTTTGCATGTCCATAGTTTGGATAAGGCAGGTTTTTGTGGAAACAATCACAATAACCGCTAATAATTATTCTCGGTGTTTTTATTTTATGGAGGGTAGGACAGGTTTTATTTAAATAACCGATCGTAGTCATATATAAACGCATTTCAGCATTCACGAGTAATTGGTCGTACTCAGAATTCGATATGACCAAGCCCCGCCCGCCATGTTAAGTGAGTTTCTTACTGTATGCACTTCTAGTTTCGTTGAGTGTGGGCTTCATGGAAAATAAATTCGTTGAGTGTGATCCATAATCAAGTCCCGTCATAATCAAGTCCCGTCCGCCACGTCGTATCCATTTGCCCGGGTTTCAATAGTAAGTACAATTAATT